>ML777645.1:1089321-1108412 GCA_009831015.1 Picea engelmannii
ACTTTGAATTATAATACACTCATCACTTCACTTTATTATTTACCTTTTAAAATCTCTTAAACCACTTTGATTACTTTGACATTTTGGGGCTTCTAGATGACATATGAGGGTCCTCCAACTTCGTAAGGCCATAAATCTCAAACTGTGAGAAGTTATGTGACGTTATACATACCACCAGAAATGCCATGACATGTACTATCCATATAGAATAGTATTATCTGAAAATATATCACAAATCATACCGTTACCCATCAAACAAACTTGGGTCCATTACCCAAACCTGGGGTCTCCAACTTCTCATGGCCATAACTCTCTAACAGTGAGGAATTATGTGACGTTCCACATACCACTAGAAATGACATGACAAGCACTATCCATCTATGATATTTTCCCTGACAAATTCACTTTCCTTCATCTCATTATTCCACAATTAAGCATGGGTTCTCTTACTCCACAAAGCGTCTTCCCGTGAGGGCTTTCACCATAAGGGGACCACTTTGGAGTTCATTCATATTTACTTCTTATCAACCATGAAAAAACAATAATGAGTCATATTTACATCAAACACTATTGGGTCTATTACCCAAACCTTTGTGCTACGTGGCTTTCTTCAAGGGTTGACATCAATGACAATCAACCTTAATCAACACAAGATGCATTGTAACAATTAAAATGAGTTTGGTAATTTTTTTTATTTACCCTACTGCGGTGCACTTGACGACAATGTGGCACACCAAAGCATAATGTTCAACGACACCAGTGCAATTTATTCGGTGCGTGCAATTTTTATTATAAACTAGGATGGTGATTTTGAAAATTGACACATCGATGCTTTATTTTTCATGTACGCACTAGTGCATATCGACCTTAAAGGTGCACCAATAAAAGAACCTTCGGTCGCCCTCCTCCGCTATAAATAGAGAAGGTATAGATTTTTTGGGGAGATTCCGTAAAAACCTCCACAAAAAAGTTGTTCTCCTTGTATTGGATAGCATGTATGCAACTGACCCTATATTTTCTAAGATTTCAAAAGGTCCACAATATCTTGCTGCCAACTTCAGGAAACAACCCAATCTTAGCGAACTTCTCTTTACTTTCACTTTTAAAAACACATGTTCTCCCACTTTAAATCTTTGAAAATCAAGTTCTTGTTTGCATAACTTTTCTGCCTATCCTGGGCAACCTTTAAATTTTACTTGATCTTTGTCATTTATTCTTCCATTTCCTTCAACAAATCTAGCCCAATGATAGCTTTGTCTATTGGGTTATCCCAAATCACTGGTTTGTTACACTTCCTGGCATACAATGCTTCAAATGGACTCATTTTTAATGAGGCTTGATACCCATTACTATAAGAAAATTCAACTAAATGGACGTAATCCTCCCACTTTGGTGGTTGGTCCATCACATGCATTTTGAGCATGTCCTCAATTATCCTGTTAGTCCTTTCTATTTTCCGATCTAATTCTAGGTGATAAGATGTATCAAGATTTAAATTTGTCCTAAAGCCTTTGAACAAACTGTTCCAAAAATTGGGTGTAAACTTGGGATCTTTGTCTAAAACTATTTCCTTGGGAACTCCATGTAGCCTAACAACTTCTTTCATGTAGATCTCTACAATATTTGTTTCCTTGTGTCTAGTCTCTACTGGAATAAAATATGTAGCCTTGGTCAATTTTTCTGCCACTACCATGAAGGCATCATGTTGCTTCAATGTTCTGAGAAGCTTAGTAATAAAATACATTGTAACAACTTCTCACTTCCATCCTACAATGGGAAAGGGATGTAATAGTTATGCTGGATGTCTAAGTTTAATCTTCACTTTCTACCAGTGTAGACACCTAGCTATATAATTAGCCACTTCCTTCATCATTCTTGGCCATAAGTATTAGCTTCTTACATCTGCAATTGACTTCTGATATACGGGGTGCCTAGCATATGGCACATTGTGCATTTGTATCAACGCTATATTTTTCATCTCTCTGGAGTTCAACACGTATAATTTTCCTCTGTACATGAAGATTCCATCCTCTTGTAGTTCATAATATTTAAATTGCTGCTGCAAATTGCCTCGATGTAATGTTTCCTTTATTTGCAAATAGTGTTGATCTAAGTTTGATACTTCAATAATTTATCTTTCAAATTAGTCATGTACCTGCTAATGGATGTAGCATGCATCTCGTGTGCTCTTTTGCTGAATGCATCGACCACCTAATTTTATTTTTCTTTTATATGTTTAATTTCAAAGCCACAATCACTGAAAAATTCAAGCCATCTAGTTTTCTTGACATTTAATGTGGGTTTTCCAAACAAATGTTTTAGACCACAGTGGTCTGTCCTTAACTCAAATATTCTCCCCATGAGGTAATGCCTCCATATTTTAAGCGCATGAATAATTGATGCTAATTCTAAATCATGGGTAGCGTAATTCCTCTTGTGCTATTTTAATTTTGGGGACTCATAACATACCACATGATCCTTTTGTGTGAGGAATCCACTGATCCCTTACTTGCACACATATGTGCACACCACAAATTTGTTGTTCGGATCCACAATATTGAGGATTGACACACTTGTCAAAATGTCTTTCAGTTGTTGAAATCTCTCTTCACACTTGGAAGTCCATTCAAATTTCACTCCCTTCTTTTGTAAAGAAGTGATTGGGCTTGCAATCCTTTTATGAATATTTGGTAATAACCAACAAGAATCATGAATGATCTAACCTTTGTCACATTTATTAGCATTGACCATCCTCTAATGGTCTATATCTTCTCAGGATCAACTATTATCCCATTTACTGAAATAATATGACCCAAGTAATGAATCTTCTTTTGATAGAAGATGCATTTACTTACCTTGACATACAACTTATGGTCTCTCAAAAATTGCAACACCATTCTTAAATGTTTCTCATGTTTCTCTTATGTTTTTTTAGTATATGAGTATATCATCTAGGAACACAATTACAAAATTGTCCAGTTATTCCTTGAACACTACGTTCATCAGGCACATGAAAACTGATGGAGCATTTGATATTCCAAATGGCACTATCATAAATTCATAATGTCTGTATCTTGTCCTGAATGTTGTCTTGTTGATATATTCTTCCTTAATCCTCACTTGATGATAAATTGATCTCAAGTTGATCTTGGAAAATATTCTTGCACCTTTCACTTGATCAAATAGATCATCAATCCTTGACAAAGGATATTTGTTCTTTATGATAACCTTATTTAGCCATCTGAAATCAATGCAAAACCTTAAGGTTCCATCCTTCTTCTTCACAAAAAGAACTTGGGCACCCCAAGGTTACACACTTGGGTGTATATACCCCTTATTTAACATTTATTCAAGCTGCATCAACAACTCCTTCAACTCTGGTGTGCCCATTCTCTAAGGTGTCTTGGACATTGGGGTAACTCCTAGCACCAAATAAATGGAGAAATCAATGTCTCTCTTTGGTGGCAATCCTGGAATGTACCCGAAAACATCCCCAAAATCCTTCAAGACTAGATGGTCTTCAATACTTGCCATTTTATCTTTGGTTTCCTCTTCCATATGGGCTGCAAAAATTTGACATCACTTCCTGAAACTCTTTTTCAACTACATGGATGAAATTTCTCTAATAGCTATAACTCTAGGAATACCTCAAGCTTTTCCTTGTTGTCTTACCTCATAAAGACAAGTGATTATATTGTTGTAACATTCTATGACATCATGGTGTTTTTCCAACCAATCCAACCCAATTAGAAAGTCATATGAACCTAATGGTATGATGTTCACATCCACCTTTGTGTTGAGTCCATTCATGTCAATTAGGCAATATTTAACCAACTCATTGATTTTCGTCTTAGCCCCTATGGCGAACTGAGCTAACCAAGATTTCTTATGCTTACTTCTTTGTAAGTGAAATCTTTCAACAATGTTAGAGTTTTTATGTAACTATGGATAGCTCTAGAATCAATTAAAATTTCTATGGGTTGGTTATCAATCTTACCTTTCACTTCAATCATGGGGGATTGATATTCTACTTACTTGTTGTCCAAGGCTGCATATATCCTTGGCATGTTTCCTCCCACATATTCAACTTTTTCACCCTCCTGAATGTTGTGGAAAATCCTCATTCTTTATCCTTTGTGAGGGTAGTCCCTATACAAGTGATCTCCCTCACATCCCTAACACTTCATGGGTTTCTTCCTTAACCTTTTCCCAAATGAATCTGCCATCCTGGGCTCATTTTGGGCTAACTGTCCTTGCTGATTTTCTTGGGAGTTATTTCTAAAAAAGGGTGGCTTAAAACCTTTCTACCTTTTCTCCTTTTTACTCGTCATCTTGTCATTCCAAGCATTTTGGTTGAGTAGCCTTCCTCTGCTCTGCTAGTAAAGATGCTTTGTTCTCCTTATGGCCTCCTCCAAAATCCCGGGGTTATCATATTCTACGTTTTCACTGTAGAAGGAGAGTAACCCACTCAAAAATATTTGGATATTGACCTTCTCATATTTTATGAAGCCCACATACTTCAACAACTCAAATAATCTCTTCTCACATTCATCCATTATCATGCTTCCCAACTTGAGTTCAAAGAACTCTTTCATATTTCTTCATAGTAATGCTCTGATGAATATTTCTCTTGGAAATATCCTTTGAAATTCCTCCATGATACCTTCTTCTTATCAAGGTTCTTGGATTTCTTACTCTAATCCCACCACATAGTTGCATTTCCTTGCAAGTGGTAGGTTACAATTCTCATTTCTACCCTTAAGGGGTAATCATGCAACTAGAAATATTTCTTCATTTCCAACAACTATGCCTCGACCTCTTCTCCCTTTATATGCTCACCATTAAAAGTTGGTGACTTAATTTTCTTGAGTTCACCTTATAAAATGCATGTCTCAGGCCTTCTCTTCTACCTCCTGATATAATACACACTTGGGTTGCTCATCGACCTTGATCTTGCTCGAGTTATTCTAGTGGATTTCTATGGGGAATGATGATGCTTTCTCATACTTCTTGATTGTCTGTCATTCCCATGATCATCCTTTTTGCTATGGGATCTAGATGTTGTCACTTGTCTAGCACTAGGTACTTGCTTTGTGCCAAAGTTCTTATTGGATTAACTCTACAACATATTAAAAATATGTAGTTTTCATATAAGAACCAAACTTCCCTCCTGAACCTCTAAATTCTGCAAGAAAATATACATTGAACAAAATTTATGTTAAACACACACACACACATTTTTGGAAAAATAATGCATAATTTTTCTGCTCTTTAGGCCACTAGTCATCTTCTTTTGAGTTGACTGCAATTCATACTACTCAAATCATTTTTTTGGGTTAATAGATGGCTTCGCCTCCTCAATACCTTTCCAACAACTATTCGTTTTCCCAAATATGAGATTTGAGTTGAAAGTTATGGTATGTGGAAGTTTTAACTGTTTTCTCATTTTTATTTTTTACTGCTACACGTGTCTTCTCTTTCATCATATATAGTTTCAGTTAGTCAAATTCCAAATCTGGCTCAATGGTTGTCTTCTATGGCCCATATTTTTTCACATGTTGCTTCTGTGCCCCAAACTGAATCTGAGTAAGGAGTTATACCCTTTGGAAGTAAATTGGTACTTGATTAATACCCTATACTGTTTCAGCTGTAACTTCCTCATACTAGCTATGTTTTGCGCTCATAATAGTTTGCTAGAAAGCTCCTTCCAAGTTCTTTCATTTTGACTACTTGAAAATGTTGTTTAGGGCCTCAAAATTCCTCCACAAGTTGATGACCTTCAAAAATTGATTTTTTTTCATAAAAAATTACTTATTTACTGTTATAACAATCTTTTAATCCGATCCATTGATCTCCAAATCGAGAGTAATCACAACCATCGATCCACTAAACTTTTCCCAATCCCATAGATGAATCTCCACCGTTGATAACCAACTCAAAATCACTCAGGATCGTTGATTTTCCAACATCTGAAACTCCAACGATGATCGATGATTTCCCTTGGCAAACCAAACTTGTTCACAAATTTTGTCGAACCCCGATCATCGACGATTGACAATTTCCTTAGTGAACTAAACTTGTTCGTGAAGTTTGTCGAACCCCAATCATTGATGATAAATGATTTCTTGGTTGAAGTGGCATGACACATGGACACTGATGTGGCATGACATGTGGATGCTAACATGACATGTCGTCTCATCCTCCTCTTTCTCTTCATCGACAATTAACAATTTCTCTTGGATGAACCAAACACTTCCCTAATTTAGCTGACCTGACCATCAACAATCGATGGTTTCTCTTGGTCGAAAGAAACACTTTGCCAAATTTTCCAACCCAATCATCGATGATCAATGCTCTTGGTCAAATGAAATACTTCGTCAATTTTTCTAACTCGACCATTGGAGATTTCTCTTGGCAAACTGAATTCACTCATGACTCTGATACTTATAATTTTTTTAACAAATATAGGATGAATTTGGGTAGTCGATCTCCAAGTCAAATGATCTTGACTATTGATTTACCATACTTCACCCAACTCTTTCGATGAGTGTAGACCAATGATTTTCTCTATTCTGCTGACTCCGAAAATAGATCTCAATTGTTGATTTGCTCCATTTTTCCAAACCCCGAAAATGGATCTCGACCATCGGTCTAATCCATTTTTCCAACTCCGAAAAACCTATAAGTTTTTGATTAATTTAGGATGAATCTGGGCCGTTGATCTCAAAATCAAACATGATCTTGGTCGTTGATCCATCAAACTCTCCCAACTTCTCTAGCACCATTAAAACATAAATTTCAACCTTCAATTCAAATTTAATTCTTCAACATGCAGATTGACGCACTTAATCACCTCTTAGACTATTATGAGGGAAATTTAGATTTGATTTTTCTCAGAAATCTAGGGATTTCACTCCAATTTCCCAAATTTTCCCAAATACGTCACATGTGAAACTTTGCAACAATGAAATTATACCAATTTTGCACTAGTCTTGGCCCATACAAGCTCGTTGTTGAACCTTGAGCTCTGATACCAATCTGTAATGTATCCCAACCCAATTAAGGTCCATTGCTTGCGAAAATGCCCATAAATTTGAAATTTTCTGCTAATTAATCCTATAGCTTACCAACTATAGTAACACGCACAAATCTAACCATTCAACTACCATTAATTTAAATGCAACTACAACATGTTGAAATAAACATGAATGAAACTAATTAACTTCATACAATAGCATATAAAAGCATCCTCGCATATAGAATTAATACACAACATAATGACTATAAATGTAACACAAAACAAGATAAACACTTATATTTTAAAAGAGTTGTGCAACTAGCTGCCTGGGACAACCGTTCCACCCAATCATAAACTTATTGTTCTAGATCTCAATAGCAATTTGCCCGTGAGCTAGGGATAGGAATCCACAAAAGAGGGTGTCTCTCACTGTTCATTCACAACTCAGATAATCCCATAACCCACTGACGTTCTCTTACAACTATCCTGATTTCTACCATCTTTCTTCCTCTTAACCCACCCAAACCAAGGAATGTACCCCTTCACTACTCTCATTCCATTAGGCATCCCATTCATTTATTAGGGTCTCTTCGGTGCAGATAACCATGAATCTTACTACTGGGAACTCAAAGGAACTTACTGCTAGGAAAACTACCAAGAAACTAAACAACAACTAGCTTGCTGCTGCAGTGCAACTCTCACAGAGTTCAATCTTTAGGCTTGACAACCTAGTTCTTATGTAAGCCTGAAAAATTGCTTCTTTAGCATTCAACTTCAAAAACACTCCAAAATTCACCCTCCATTGTTTCTTTAGCTCCAATGCTCTTCCTCCATGTTCTCTGCTTATTTTTCATGTAAAAACATGACCGTCTACAACTACCTCTTGGGCATACAAATTTCCTCCCTTTTGCTTGCTTTCTTGACTTACACTCTTCCCTAAGATGATTGTACTTCAACCCCATGCTCCCAATAAATATGGGATGTGACTCCTCACACCCACCCTCTTACATGCATTCGATGATTGGGTTCTTCTACACTCAAGGGAAAATTAGAAGGTTCACTCAAAACATTAAAAATTCGAGAAAAGGATTTGGGAATTAAACTCATAAATAAGACCCCATTTTTAGACCCCTCCTCTCTTGCGGATTAATCAACCCCCATCTCTTCCCATATCCCCCAACAACTGGCATCGCATTTTATTTATTAAAATTGATAAATACAATTCGCATATACATCACTTGGCCATAGCCACATTCATACATTATATCTACATTACACATTAACTAAACTGGGGATTATAGTGGGGATGTTACATAATTATAGGGTTTCCTAGTAATATTCACTCTAATTCATCATTATTCTCAAACTCAATTTTGAAAAATATTTTTTCTCTATTCTAAAATGCAGGCACTGCCCATTGGACCACCTCTTTACATATTAATGCTTACCAATATTTCATTAACCGCTGAATAGTTGTCGTGCTTTGAAGTTTGCACAAATGTCTTGTACATGCCCTGTTATAGCCTCAAGAAGAATATAAATTTCTTTCTTGGGGACTTTCCCTAGGAAAATGATTAATGTGACATGGATTGTTCTAGAAGAGATAAATTATATACCTTGAGGAGGCATATGGACTTACCTACTTGGAATTCTTCTAAAAGAAAAAAATCCATGGACTACATGAAGGAGGCAATCTTCCTTTGTTTTAAATTGAGTTCCCTTTAGAGTTTTAATAATTTAATTAAACCTCATATTGACACTTAGGAGTAGGGGGAGGTCGAGGTAACACATTATTCTCCATTAACCTCACTCACATGCAATAAAGGAAAGGACTTTTGTACATCTCGAATGAGGTTGATCCTCACACTCAATGCATACGGTCAAATTAAATGATCCTAGGCTTATATAAAATAATCAAATTTATTTTAATTCCTTTGAAGTTAATGACCTTAGACATATGACCTAGACTAGAACTTAGGCTTAGGACTAGAAATTGGACTTATAATTAGAGTTAGACTCAAGAGTTAGACCTTAGGTACTTTTTCCCCTCGTATTAGAAGTTGGTGAGCTATTTTACAATCTACTATGTGGAGTTTATTTTGACATTAAAAAATATGGTCGTAAAAGAGGTCGATAATATTAAGTATGAGGAAAAAAAGGGGTAAAATATCACACTATAACAAAAGAAAAATTCCAGATTTCTTGGGTTTTGGATGAAAACAACCTCAATTCTTGAATGCTTCATTTTTAATCCCACCATTTTCAAAATGGACATTGCTTATTACCAAAACATAGGGATGATGTTACCAAAATAGAGGGAGGGTTAGTTTTCTTAATTTTTTGAAGGTAGGGCAAGTTTTATTTAGTTCATTATTGTTTCTAAGAGAGTTGTGATGATTCATTTCACTAAGCACACAAACAAATTTAGCTAGAGAAGGGTGTGTTCAAGCTTGAGAGGAATTGTCTCGGGGTTGGTGAGAAGGGAATGTAAGATCTTATGGAGAAGGGTGTGTTTGGGCATGTATGAGATAAAAAATATTTGAGGGGAAACATGGTCGCATCAAGGTCAACATAATAGAGCAATCAATATTCCAATTGAATTAAATTTCTCACGTCCGTTTTGAGATTTAACACATTTTTTTAATGTAGGGTTATAGGGTTTAGGTCAAAATAAATGCCCATGACAACATCATATACAAATGCACTTCATCCCAATTGGGAATGATTGTATTCCGTTATGCAATACCAATACCCACAACACATTACATTCAAATCCAACTCTTATTCCATAACCATGGATATGCTTACCTTGTTCCATAACCAACAACTCTGCACATGCAAGAAAAACACTAACCATGATGATCGAGTTTGGTTTTATGACTAGGAAAACTTGCATCTTGTGGAAGAATTCCAAGGCTTCACGGGGGAGGTTACTTTGTAAATAAATAGCAATGATTGCATTCCATGACCCAACTTCATTAGATTAAAATCCAATTCTTATTTCATGACCATGGATCTACTTACCTTGTTCCAAAGCCAATAAATTTGCACATGTAAGCATAACACTAACCAAAATGATTGAATTGGGTTTTATGCTCAAGAATTGCATTTCATCGAAGAATGTCAAGGCTTCACGAGGACTCAACATCTCCCAACATATCGTTTGAGTGATGATTGCATTCCATGACCCAACATCTCATTATGCATTCTTTTAAACAATTTTTAGCCAATGCCAACATCCCTACATTTGCCATACATGTCTACAAATGCAATGCCCAAGACACTATTAGTTTCAAATACACTTCTAACCATAAAACCCAACTCAATCTAAAGAACCATGAATGAGACACCATTGGAGATGTAGACGGAATCCTAGTTAGTTGTAGAAAGAATCCAAAGAATCAGTTATGTATGTTGTGAATTCAATAGAATTGTTCATTGAACCAAAAACATAAGTAACTTTCAAAAGTATTGTATCACTCATAGGTTGAACTATTATAGATAAAACTTTGTGCAGATTGAATTTGTTGGATTCTTCAGAGCCTTGAAGATCCAAGGAATGCCTTCTTCTTATTCATTATTTGGAATGACAACTCATTGTAGGGATACGATCCTCTATTACTATGGCTCTTCCAAACATTATTCTAGGTTTTCCTTCAAATTCATACTTCCTTGAGTGTATGGTTATTTAACACATCTTTATTTTGGCCTAATGTTGTTGCATCTTCATTTCTAACCAATTCATTAAAAAAAATGGTTGCTTCCTTATCCAACAATCTCTGCAAATTGAGTTTTGCTTCTTTCCAAAATTCTTTAAACTTTCAAAGATATTTAAACACTACTCGATGAAGGCTACTTTTCAAAATTGTTTGCTCTCAATCTAGTTACCCTAATTTGTAGCCCTCCATTTCAAGCTTGGCCTAAAATGTAGTCTTAAGAAGGCTTCTTAAATGTGTTATATTCTTCATATGATGGCTCAATATTCGGGAGCACTGCATGAATTAATGCATTCCAACCCTCTAAAACCCCCTTGAGCTTGAGCTTGACGTAATTATTCATGTGAAAGGGCAATCTCAACAACCTAAATTATTGACTAAGATCAATGCCCTAGAATGGCACGGAGATAAAAATTTACCAATGAGAATTGATTTATCTTATGCAAAAATCTTGTTGACCAGTCTTAATAGTTATCAATTTCATAAACCTTGAATTTCAACATTGCTTCCAAAATAAAACCATGGCAATTAAGTTGGATCTTATGCCTAGGAAAACTTGCATTTCATTTAAGAATGCCAAGGCTTCATGGGGGATGCCAATCTGTAAAAACCAACAATGGTTGCATTCCATGATCCGACTTCATTATATTCAAATCTAATTCTTATTGCTAATCATGGATATGCTTACCTTGTTCCAGAGCCAATAAATTTGCACATGTAGGTAGAACACTAACCATGGTGATTAAGTTGCCTAAGAATTATATTTCGTCGAAGAATGTGGAGGTTTAATGGGGACCCAACATCACCCAACATTTCATTTAATAAATGATTACTTTCCATGACCTGATATCTCATTTACACATCCTTTTAAACAATTTGTGATCAATGCTAACATACCCCAACGATAAGCGAGATACGATAGTATGATGCCTTGTTTTTTCCATGAGTGTCATTAACATTGTTTTCGTGATGGATTGCATATGATGCCTTCTCTCACATTTGTTTTGATGTCATAATTAGAACCATAGTCTAAATCACAAGTTAATTTCAATCACTTCCTTGCTTAGGACCAATTTTTCTCTTTTTGTTTGGATTGCAAATTTTTAACACTCACCTGTCAAAAGGATCCTCATTAACAACATCCTTAAAATTATGCATTAAGGTTTTCCCTTGATTTCTCTCAATGCTTATTGTGATTGATAATAAAAAGTTGGACCTTACATTGACAATTTGCTTACCTTGTTCTCAAGCCAACAACCATGCACATACAAGAAAGACATTAACCATAGTGATTGAGTTGGGTTTTATGCCCATGGAAACTTGCATTTCATTGAAGAATATCAAGGCTTCATGTGGATGGTGAATTTGGGAATAAATAATAATTATTGCATTCCATGGGGTTACTTACCTTGTTTTAGAGCCAATAAATTTGCACATGCAGGAAGAACACTAACCACGATGATTAAGTTAGGTTTTATTCCTAAGACTTGCGATTTGTTGAGGAATGCCAAGGATTTAATGGGATGTTGAATATGGGAATAACCAAAAATGATTGCATTATATGACCCAACATCTCGTTTAGGCATTCTTTTGAACAATTTATAGGCGGTGCTAAAATCCACACATTTGGCATACATGTCTACAAATGCATTTTCCATGGGAACATTGTATTTAAGTGCACTCATGCATAACCATGGATCCACTAATACCTTGTTCTAGAGACAATTCCATAACCCATTGCATTTCTTATTCCACTTCTTGTTGCAAAGCCAATAAATCTGCACTTATAGACTGAACATTAACCATGGTGATTGAGTTGGGTTTTATGCCCAAGATAACTTGCATTTTGTTGAATAATGTCAAGGGTTCATGGGGATTGCGAATATGGGAATAAACACCAATGATTTAATTATTTCGATCCACTTACCTTGTTTTAGAGCCAATAAATATGCACATGTAGGCATGACACTAACCATGTTGATTGAATTGGGTTTTATGCCAAGGAATTTCATTTCTTTGAAGAATGTAAAGGCTTCATGGGACCCAATGATTGCATTTCAATTGAACGATGTCAAGGCTTCATGGTGATGGAGAATATTGGAATAACAAATGATTGAATTCCATGACCCAACATCTAGTTTAGGCTTTCTTTTGAATCTTGCATTCGGTTCCTAAGAAGGCTCATGTCATTAACAAGTTGAGGAACCTCATTAAGTCACCATGTAGGCAAATGTGCTTGCTACATTTCATTCCCAACAAGGGCTTTGTCACATACTTATATCATTTCATGGTAAGTTAGAATTTCAATGATTCATGGTTACAATATTCATAAAACTACTTCGTAACCATGTATCCATTAATTACCTTGTTCGCCAATTCCATAACCAAATACACTTCGCATTAAACTTCTTGTTCCAGAGCCAATAAATTTACATATGTAAGATGAACACTAACCATGTTGATTAAGTTGGGTTTTACACACAATACTTGCATTTTGTTAGAGAATGTCAATGCTTCATAGGGACCAAATGATTGCATTCCAATTGAAAAATGTCAAGGCTCGATGGGGATGGAGAATCTTGAAATAACTAGCAATGATTGCATTCCATGACCCAACATCTAGTTTAGGATTTCTTTTGAACTATTAGTGGGCAATGCTAAAATCCCCAAATGCTCTTCTTACCTTGTTCCAAATCCAAATTCCATAACCAATTACACTTCTTATTGCATAACCATCGATGTAAGATTTTGTGACTATTAATTTAGATCGAACATAGTGTAACAATTTTGATTATGTGTATCAACAATGATTGCATTCCATGGATTTGTGTACCTTGTTCTAGAGCCAATAAATCTTCACATGCAAGTAGAAAATTAATGACGGTGATTGAGTTGGGTTTTATTCTCAAGACTTGCAATTCACTGAAGAATCTCAAGGCTTCATGAGGATAGTGAATCTGGGAATAGCCAACAATGATTGCATTCCATGATCCAACATCTTGTTTAGGAATTCTTTTGAATAATTAGTGGGAAATGATAAAAATACCCACATGCACTTCTTACCTTGTTCCATAGCCAATTCCATAACCAAATGCACTTCTTACCTTGTTCCATAGTCAATTCCACAACCAAATGCACTTCTTATTGCGTAACCATGGATGCAATATTTCATGATCAATATTAATTTAGATAGGATATACTGGAGATAATTTTTATTGGGGTGTTGTAATCTTGCATTTAGTTCCTATCAAGGTTGATTTCATTGCCAATTTGAGGAACCTCACCAAGTCACCATGGCTAAGTGCTTACTACATGCCATTCCCAACAAGGTTTACTTCTATCCCAACCAACAATGATTACATTCCATTTTTACAGACTATTGCCCACAATAAACCTAACCCTAAATTAAATTTTTATTACATAAATGTGGATCTACTAACCTTGTTATAGATCCAATAAACTTGCATATGAAAGCATAACAGTAGCCACAATGATTAAGTTGGGGTTTATGCCTAGGACTTGCATTTCATTGAATAATGTCAATGTTTCATGGGGATGACCAATTTGGGAATAATCAACAATGATTGCATTCTGTGTCTATGAATTTTCATTAGGTATAGTGTAAAGAGTTTGCATAATGGTTTTGGAATCTTCCAATCGTGTGAGAAACAGAAACAAGTCCGAATGGAGAGTGGAAACATGAAAATAGCAGAACCTGTGGGTTATCATAACTCGGATGGTGGGAATGAAAACTAGAGGGTTCATTGTATTCCTTACCATCTCTTGTGATGATTGACAAAACTACAGAGTACCAAACCCTATGTAGATAATGAATAGCTTCATTAATGCTTTGAGCCATCCAGGTAAGGAGAAAACGCAAGTACAACAGGTCTGTACTCATTGGTATGAATGCTGATACGACCATTGAAACAAAAAGATATCAAATAATTAACCAGAGTTGTTCATGAATCAAAACAATTCAATAATGAACTATCAAACCATTGAAACAATAAGAATTGTGTTAACACAAAAAATGGATCCAACAACCATTTCATAAGATTTTCATTTTAATTAAATATGGGTGACCTTTAAAAAGATGTTTCTAAGGCACAAAAAATTATAAAACCAAGCTAAGTTTTATGTTTAATTCATGCTTGTAGCCATGAATTAAAAATAAAAAAAATGAAAATGCAAACAATAAGAAATTAATAAGGAAATCTTTTAATCTAGCAATCATTTCGAAACTCTAAAAAATGTTTACAAAATTAAGGTGATGGTAGCTACAAAAAATGAAATTTCTTCCGATCGTGTTAAATATCAAAATCATGTGTGGATGCCAACACCGCCTCCACTATAAACAAAGAAGGTATATATTTTTCAGGGAGATTCCATAAAAACATCCACAAGAAGGATTTATCCTTGTAGTGGAAGGCCCCTCACTGCAACCATCCATAGAAAATCAATTAAATGGTTGAATTCTCTAATGAAGGAGAAGCCCTCTTACACTACAATTTTTCGATGAGAACCTCATGCTAGGATCCTCAACCTCCAAGGAGGCCACAACGCTCCAAAGGGTCTTATACACCTTTCTACTAACCTTAGGAGGGCTAGTTAATGATGCTAAATATGAAATATTTTTCTTGAATACTAAACCTACCATCCAATTCAAAATCTACATAATTATTGGATTCCAATGGGGCATCGTTCCAAGAAAATATCTAGGCCTCCCTCTCCTTAATCCTAGACTGAATAAATCCTCATGGGAGGAATTTATTTATAATATGGAACAACATTTGGGTATCTAGACCTTATGGTGCCTCCCTTTAGTAGGTAGGGTCAACCTAATCAAATTTATGTTTTGTACTTTCGATTATATCTCTTTGGGCATGAGTTTCCCCCAAAAAATAATTAATGTAATCAAAGGACTTTGAATAGAGTTTCTTTGGGAAGTAGTAAAGAGGAAAAATATGGGCCTTGGTGGCTTAGAAATAAATTTTCCTCCAAAAACTTTGGGAGGCCTTGGAATGAGAGACATCTATACTATGAACAAATATTTTGGTGGCAATATCTAGTGGTAGTGGATAAAAAAAAACTAGTCTCTCTAGGAAATGATACGGAGATAAAAAAATAGATAGGTAGAAGAAAACCCCATTTGATTGGTTGATAATCTAAGAGGTTCCCTTATCTAAAAAAGTGCCTAAAATAATAAGGACCTAGTATAGAATTATAGTTCTTGGGATGTTAGAGATATATCCTTTACCCTATACTGGGAAGACTCTTAGTAGTAGAGACCCACCTTAATATTTGACCGTACTCTTCAGGGAATGCATCATCACTTCATTAGTAAAAACAAATCCTATGTCAACAATTACTAGAATGATACCTACAACTTTAGGAAAATCACCATCCCATAGTTTGGAGCATATGGAAACCAAAATAAACCTTCTTGCAACTCTGGAGGAAGAAAAAGAAGGAGGATTTGAGAAATATTGTAGGATGATAACTGTCACATACCCACTACCTAAATCAAACTTTTTCATTTAGTTCTCGACAATGAGAATCCCCGAAGCTTGCATCAGTGAAATGCCAACCCTGAGCAATGGGTCTTTCATTTGCCTATACGGCTCTCTACACCTACTCGTGGTCTTCCCCTTATGACAATTTCAGGTTTTCGGGGTTTTGTCCTTTCTACCGTCGAGGGTTCCTATGCCCTTGATTAACTGATCTCCGACGATCTCTCTTCCGGCCTTAGCCCCTCCGGGATATGGCCTGGTCCACACGACCGTGCTCACGAGACCACAGCCTTATATTTTTCTTTTCGTCGGGGTTCGGGGTTTCTAATGCCAAAATGCATATGCCCTTTGGATCCGCGATCCTCTGATTATCGACGCACTCAAAATTCCTCTAGTCCCCTTGGGCTAGTCTTTTGGGTTTGTATGACCTCCCTCTATGTGACCGCAGCCATACCTCCTCATCGAGGTTTCAGACTTTCCAATGTCGAAATGCAAACGTCCCCAGGACTTGCGATTCCTCGAATCCCGACGCGCCCTTTTCGTGCTAGCTCTCCTAGCTAGGCTCCTAGCTCACATGACCATGATCCCCGTGACCGCAGTCTTATCCCCCATCGGGGCTACGGGGTTTTCAATGCAAAAATGTATGGGCTCACGGGATTCCCGATCCTTCGAATTCCGTCTTCCCGCTATGCTGATAGCTGGCTCCCACTCATCGGGGTTTCGAGCGTCGTGATTCCAAAATGCATAAACAAATTGTCATCAGAATTCCCGATATCCTGATGACACAAACGCCGATCAACAACTTCCTGTCGGGACTTTCCTTGACAGCGCCGATTGCTGCCACGCATCCTCTTCTGATGGACGGTCCCGATTTCCCAGAGATTTCAAGATTTGTGATGTTCCCATTCTCACATCCTCAGGAACTCCGATTTCCTGATGCCGAATGTCCCGACTCTCTACGGATTTCGGACACCTGTCTCCATAAACAGACGGCTCAGATTTTGCCGAGGTTTTTACTTCGGACTTCTTCGATCTCTTGTCCATGGGAATGTCGATATCCAGATTCCCGATAGCAAACCTCGATCTCCGCCACGTGTATCCTCGACGGGCGATTCAGATCTTCCCGACGTTTCGAGACTTGAAGTGTCTCGATTTTCTTGTCCTTGAGAATCCCGATATGCCGATGGCTGGACTCCCGATGGTAACCCTCAGACAGCTCTGGTCCGATCTGACGGCTGACGGGTAATTGGACCAAGATCTAACGGTCTAGATTCGTCCTTCCTGCGCACACTCCAGAGACTAAACTCCGAGCATCTTAACCTGATCCAACGACCGACGAGATTTTTGATGAGATCCAACGGCTTAGATTGTACCACCTTGTGCATTCTTCCACTACTTCGTGGATGTGGAAAGATCAATGGTCCAAATGTTTTCCTGGGTCTTGGGATCTACGATCCCGATTTCCTCGTTGTTCACGAAGATAGAGGTAAAAAGGGGCAAGGTGTGTAACGCCCTCATTACTTCCGTCAATCTAACGGCCGTGAATGGATATGGGTCATCCGATGAGATCTCATTCGTCGATTTGTTACATATCCCTACACTGCTACCTCGAAACCTTAAGAGGGTCATTCCTCCTCGTACAGGGTTAATAAGACTTGCACGTTCAAGTCCTTTTTCTGGGTTCTTGGTGAACCTTTCTAAGGAGGGAATCTCTGTGAAGAGATCTATACCGGGGCATTTCCAGAGGCAGATAAGGGTAAATAGCTTCTCGAGAACGGGCTGGAAGCCTAACTTAGTTCGACTCATGCCTAATTAAATTCATTTCTCAACATAAGCCATGTGTGGTCTTTCTGTTATAAGCATATATCTAACATTACTTATCAAAACACTGCACAAACATTCTTATACTGTAATTGTTCACCATTTCACAGTTTATGAGCATATATGTCAGCATATGAATTTCAAGATGCAATATGAACAAAAAACTTATTAGAAATAACTTCAGAAGTGGGTGCAACTACTAAGAGGGGTGCTCGTTTCCACCCAACCGTAGGCGTAGTGACTCCCAATGGATTTACCACTAGGCACCCCCGAGCTGAGACCACGATGCCATGAGACTGCATCTCTCCATCTACCAGTGACCAGGAGCGAAGGTTGTAATCCTTCCCCTCTGCTATCATTCACTCTGTGTAAAAAATGCCAGAGTTTCCCTCGCGTCTTCCCTCTCAATCGCTTCTGCCATACACCTTATCCTCTCGCGAGGTTGCGTGTGGCACGATTACCCTCGCGCTGGTCAGTCATGATGGATCTACGGATAGGCGGTTCACCTCCCTATCCCTCATCAAGCCATCAACCTACCAACCTGCAAGGCATTAAATTCAGGGCCAGTGAGCCGCTTTTGGTTCTCCAGGCCAGTGGAGTCCAAATACGGTATTAATTCTCGGTGGAAGTTAACGCCACCTTTTCAGGTGCCTTCCACTGCCATCGTGGTCTCTTTTTCTACACATCCCCTCTCAGCAGTCCTACAATAAGTTCAAAATGTCATTCACATTTATGAGTTTGCCATAGTTCTTGGCCAGTCCAGTTATATTTACAAGCTGGGGGAAATAGGGTGTTACAATTCCCTCCCCCTTAAAAGGAACATCATCCTTGATGTTCTTATCTACTAACATGAATTGCATGTACAGAAGTAAACAAAATTGGATATGCCTGTCTCATGGCATCTTCCATCTCCCATATAGCCTCATCTGGGCCAAAATTTTTCCACTGCACCTTGACCTATGCAATGGTTCTGTTCCGGAGAGGGGTTTCCTTTCTGTCCAATATGCATTGGGGTTCTGGTAG
>ML777645.1:1109889-1123099 GCA_009831015.1 Picea engelmannii
GCGTGCTCATCCGGTAGGGTGTTCTAGACACCGACACCGCTCCTAGTGCGAGTTCTATTGAGAAGTCAATGTCTCTTCTCGGAGGTAGACTTGGTACCTCTTCCGGAAATACATCTCTATATTCTCTCAGGGTAGGGTGATCATCGGGGCTTGGTTTAGCGCCTTCGATTGTTTTCAGTACCTGTATTGCATATAGGGGACATCCCCTTCGGCAATACTTTCTCATTTGTAGGGCTGATATCTGTCTCACCGAGACCAGTTTTCGGATCCATTGGAGGGTTATCCTTTGTCCTTCTTTGCTCACACATTCTAAGGTTTTATGGTAACAATCCAATTTGGCTTTATGGGTGGCCAACCAGTCCATACCAATCAACAGGTCGTATGATCCCAAGGGCAATACATTAAGGGTTGCTTGGGTGGGGAATTCACCCAACATTAATTGGCAGACTGGTATGACCTCTACTACCTTTCTTTTGGTGCCAGTGGCTAACTATACCAACCATGGTTTAGTTTTCTTCTATGGCTGTAGTTTACACTTATCAACAGCTCTAGGGGCTATATAACTCAAATTTGAACCAGGGTCAATCAAAACAGACACTAAATGGTTGAAAATCATACCTTCTATTTCCGCCACTGAAGCTTGGTGGTCATCTTGGTTATTATCCAAGGCTGCATAAATCTGTGGCACACTCCTTGCCACATCATTAACTGTGGTAGCTTCCTGAAGGTTATAGAATTTCCAACTGTTCTGTTGTCGGTGTGGACAATCTCTATGGAGATGCTCTCCTCCGCAATCCCAACATTTCAAAGGTTCTTTCTTTGGGTTATTCGTGTTTGCCGGTATAGGTCCAGAAGTTTTATTTCCGTCCCCCGAGGGAAAGTTTTGCTGGAGTACACTCCGGTTTGGAAAGTTCATTCTGTGGGTCTTCTTGTAGTTTTTCAATCCTAAGGATTTGCTCCCGTTCTTCTGAAATTTTGAACCATTCTTCTATTTCCAGTCTCCACGAGACTCTGCCCGATGTCCATATTGTTCATGACAATATGTTTCCTTTCGTATAGTGTCTTCTAAGGTCTTTGGCTCGTCGAATTCGATTCGGTCCTGGTATTCTTTTGGTAGCCCACTGATGAAGCGCTGTGCCTTCACCTTCTCTACTTTGATGTAGGGTACATATCTCAATAAGTCAAGGAATTTGTTGACATATTCCTCCATAGTAAGTTGTCCCAGTTTGAGTTCATAGAACTCTTTAGCCTTCTCATCGAAATATCTTTCCGACAAATACTTCTTCCGAAAGTACTTCTCAAACCATTTCCAAGACAGGTCCTCCTCGCGGACCCCCTTCATATTCTTAAGGTCTTCCCACTAGATGGAAGCCTTTCCGTTCAGATTGAAAGTGGCCACTCGGCCTTCAAATTCTCTGAAAAGTCATGGACTCTGAAATATTTCTTCAGTCCGAGTAGCCAGGCCTCAGCTTCCTCTCCCTTCTTTATCTCACCATCGAAAGAGGGAGGTTTGGCCTTTTTTAATTCCTCAAATTTATGACTCTTGGAAGTATTTTGCTTCTTCTGTTTTCTGCGAGAGTAGGAACTGGTCCTGCTGCTGGAAGAGCCTTCTGAATCGCCAGCTTCCTTCTCAGTGGAATCGTCTGGCACTGGTCCTTTACCTCTAGGGTGGACCTTTCTTGATGTGCTTCTCCCAGTATGGCCACTGACACGACCATGATTCTGCATCTCAGGTTCATGTTGCATTTGTCGCTATAGGTCGGATAAGCTCTGCAGTAGAACTGCATTAATTTCGGTTTGCTTTTCTTGTTCTTTCATCATCCTTTCATTGTCGGCCTTGCAGCTTTGCAATTCGACCATGAGACTCCTCACAGTCTCAGCTAGGTCTAGAGGGGTTCCTATTGCTCTTCTTTCATCAGACTCTTCATCCCTGTTGTGGGAGCCTTCTCCCACCTCTTGGTGAGTCACCATACTCTATGTCTGTAGATTCCTGCGGTTGATCGTCCGCTCGAGTGAAAAGACAAACACTGGTTATTAGTCAAGAGTTAAATTCATTTTTTTTATAATTTGCGCATAAATTCATAACTCTTTCACATGCATACACAATCAGGTTCTTACTTTCCAAGTTTTTAATCTTGGACCAGAGAGTCAAGTTAGGGGGTTACTCCTCGTAGGAGTGCTTCAAACGGAGTTTATGCGCGACTCGTGCATGAGCCCAATTAGGACAAGTGTTGTAACCATGCTCTGATACCACTTTGTCACATACCCACTACCTAAATCAAACTTTTTCGTTTAGTTCTCGACAATGAGAATCCTCGAAGCTTGCATCAGTGAAATGCCAACCCTGAGCAACGACTCTTTCATTCGCCTATACGACTCTCTACACCTAACTGTGGTCTTCCCCTGATGACAATTTCAGGTTTTCGGGGTTTTTTCCTTTCTACTGTCGAGGGTTCCTATGCCCTTGATTCTCCGATCTTTGACAAGCTCTCTTCCGGCCTTAGCCCCTCCGGGCTATGGCCTGGTCCACACGACCGTGATCACGAGACCACAGCCTTATATTTTTCTTTTCGTCGGGGTTCAGGCTTTCTAATGCCAAAATGCATATGCCCTTTGGATCCACGATCCTCCGATTCCCGACGCACTCCAACTTCCACTAGTCCCCTTGGGATAGTTTTTTGGGTTCGTACGACCTCCCTCTATGTGACCGCAGCCATACCTCCTCATCGGGGTTTCGGACTTTCCAATGTCGAAATGAAAACATCCCCAGGACTCACGATTCCTTGAATCCCGACACGCCCTTTTCACGCTATCTCTCCTAGCTAGGCTCCTAGCTCACATGACCACGATCCCCGTGACCGCAGTCTTATCCCCCATCGGGGCTACGGGGTTTTCAATGCCAAAATGTATGGGCTCACGAGATTCCCGATCCTTCGAATTCCATCTTCCCACTATGCTGACAGCTGGCTCCCACTCATCGGGGTTTCGAGTGTCATGATTCCAAAATGCATAAACAAATTGTCATCAGGATTCTCGATATCCCGATGACACAAACGCTGATCAACAACTTCCTGTTGGGACTTTCCCCGACGACGCCGATTGCTGCCACGCGTCCTCTTCTGATGGATGGTCCCAATTTCCCTGGGATTTCGAGATTTGTGATATTTCCATTATCACATCCTCAGGAACTCCGATTTCCCGATGCCGAATGTCCCGACTCTCTACGGATTTCGGACTCCTGTCTCCCTAAATGGACGGCTTAGATTTTTTCGGAGTTTTTACTTTGGACTTCTTCGATCTCCTATCCATGGGAATGTCGATATCCCGACTCCCGATAGCAAACCTCAATGTCCGCCACGTGTATCCTCGACGGGCGGTTCAGATCTTCCCGACGTTTCGAGACTTGAAGTGTCTCAATTTTCTTGTCCTTGAGAATCCCGATATGCCGATGGCTGGACTCCCGATGGTAACCCTTGGACAGCTCCGGTCCGATCCGACGACTGACGGGTAATTGGACCAATATCTAACGATCTAGATCCATCCTTCTTGCGCACACTCCAGAGACTAAACTCCGAGCATCTTAACCCGATCCAACGACTGACGGGATTTCTGATGAGATCCAACGGCTTAGATTGTCCCACCTTGTGCATTCTTCCACTACTTCGTGGATGTGGAAATATTAATGGTCCGAATGTTCTCCTGGGTCTTGGGATCTACGATCTTGATTTCCTCGTTGTTCATGAAGATAGAGGTAAAAAGGGGCAAGGTGTGTAACGCCCTCGTTACTTCCGTCAATCTAACGATCGTGAATGGCTATGGGTCATTCGACGAGATCTCATTCGTCGATTTGTTACATATCCCTACACTGCTACCTCAGAACCTTAAGAGGGTCATTCCTCCTCGTACAGGGTTAATAAGACTTGCGCGTTCAAGTCCTTTTTCTGGGTTCTTGGTGAACCTTTCTAAGGAGGGAATCTCTGCGAAGAGATCTATACCGGGGCATTTCCGGAGGCAGATAAGGGTAAACAACTTCTTGAGAACGGGCTAGAATCCTAACTTAGTTCGACTCATGCCTAATTAAATTCATTTCTCAACATAAGTCATGCGTGGTCTTTCTGTTATAAGCATATATCTAACATTACTTATCAAAACACTGCACAAACATTCTTATACTGTAATTGTTCACCATTTCATAGTTTATGAGCATATATGTCAGCATATGAATTTCAAGATGCAATATGAACAAAACACTTATCAGAAATAACTTCAGAAGTGGGTGAGACTACCGAGAGGGGTGCTTGTTTCCACCCAACCGTAGGCGTAGCGACTCCCAATGGATTTACCACTAGCCACCCCCGAGCTGAGACCATGATGCCGTGAGACTGTGTCTCTTTGTCTACCAGTGACCAGGAGCGAAGGTTGAAATCCTTCCCCTCTGCTATCACTCACTCTGCGTAAAAAATGCCAGAGTTCCCCTCGCGTCTGCCCTCTCAATCGCTTCTGCGATACACCTTATCCTCTCGTGAGGTTGCGTGTGACACGATTACCCTCGCGCTGGTCAATTATGATGGCTCTACGGATAGGCGGTTCACCTCCCCATCCCTCATCAAGCCATCAACCTACCAGCCTGCAAGGCATTAAATTCAGGACCAACGAGCCGCTTTTGGTTCTCCGGGCCAGTGGAGTCCAAATACAGTATTAATTCTCGGTGGAAGTTAACGCCACCTTTTCAGGTGCCTTCCACCGCCATCGTGGTCTCTTTTTCTGCACATCCCCTCTTAACAGTCTTGTAATAAGTTCAAAATGTCATTCACATTTATGAGTTTGCCATAGTTCTTGGCCAGTCCAATTATATTTACAAGCTGGGGGAAACAGGGTGTTACAATAACATAAGATACAAAAGAGGGTAGAACATTCAAATATGGGGAATGAAAGGGTTAGGATTTTACACCATGAAAGAGTCCTAGTTATTGACAATGAGGAAGTTGGATGAAGACCACCCACACATCTAGGACAATAATTGGAAAGTGGCCAGAGAAAAAGACTTCACTTGGGAAAAACTATGACATCGAGGGTTTGAGGGTCCATTCATGTGATTTATGTACTAGCAAAATGAAGAGACTGTTGAACATTTCTTTAATCATTGCATATTGGTGAGCTAGTTAGACTAGCACCTGGATCAATCAAAACGGAAATTGGTTGATTGTTCAACATACCTTCTACTTCCACCATGTAAGCTTGATGATCTACCTATCTGTTTTCCAAATCTTTGCTTAACTTTTATTGCTTCCCGAATTGTATGTATAATGTTGTTAAGTTCTTCTTTCTGTAAGGACAATCCTTGAAATAATGTGGTTCACCACACTCCCAACATTTTACTGGTTCTTTTTGGGAAGTTTCTTTGTTATAAAAGGTTGTTGGTTTTGTGTTTCTATTTTCAGATGGGTTATAAGGCTTATTGTTTCTATAGTTATTTCCCCAAAACTCTTTAACAATGTTCTTATTGAAAAATTCCCCCCCTTTTCTTCGTGGATCAAACCTTTCAACCTTCTTTCCCTTCCAATTTTTAGCCTTTTCATTTCTGTTCTTATATTTTTCAAAGCACAATTTATCCTTATGTATAGATTCCTCTAATGTCTTAGGATTTTCAAACTCAATCTTATCTTTATGCGAGGTAGGTAAACAACCCAGGAAGCGTTGTATATTTGTTTTTTCATCCACAATATAAGGTACATAGCGTAATAGACTTAGAAATTTGCTGCAAAAATATTTCATAGTTAAATTTCCCAATTTTAATTCATAAAATTCTTTAGCCTTTCCTTCATAATATTGTTCTCATAGATATTGTTTCTTAAAATATCTTTTAAAAGTATTCCAAGTGATTTTATGTTCTTTAATATTCTTTACTCTCTTGATATCTTGCCACCAAATATCTTCCTTTTTAGTCAGATTGTAGATGGCCATTCTCGCCTTAAGTTTAGTTGAGTAATTATATATCTAAAATTACTTTTGCATTTCCGAAAGCCAATCTTTCGCCTCTTCTCCAATTTCAATCTCACCATTAAAGATTGGGGGTTTAATATTTTTAAATTATCCCATAATTTCATCATGATGCTTATGTTTCTTTTTAATAATTTGTTTCTTGTTAGCACTATCCTCACTTGAAGTTTCAGTTTCGTTAAAAACAAATTCTGTCGTTGATTAAATATGTTCATTTTTTCTAGCCTTTTTCTTATGCAGATCAATTTTAGAATTACTAGAAAATTGACCTTTATTTCTATCAAAATTATGATTACACAATTTTTCTAAAAACATTGCATTAAGTTCTTCTTGTGTCTTCAGAATTCATTCATTATCTTCCTTAACAATTCTTAATTCTTCCCTTAAACCTCGCACAGTCTGAATTAATTCAGATTGTCTGGTATCCCTTCTTTCATTCAAATCAACCCATATATTCCCATCACCAATATTTCCTTGTTCATGAATTTTTGGTGAATTTTGATGTGATCCCTCTTCAAGTAGAATAGGTACTTTTGTCATCTTTCCTGCAATAAAAAATTTCTTCCTAGAGGTAAGAAGAAAATATAACAATAAAAAAATAGTTTTATGTGATTGAGCCCATAAAGGCCAAGTGCGGTTCATATAGCTAGGATACGATTATGTCACATACCCTTAATACTCTCAACATTTTTTTCTTTCAAATAATGGATGCAACATCGCATTACAGATCTGGCTACTAGGTGTGTAATAATTTATACCCTTCTTACTCAAGGTCATTACAAAACTTCTTTTGATAAGAGATCACTTATTTACGAGTGTTATGTAATTCTACTTCTCTCCATTTACAATATTTCATACATATAAATATACAAAAAATTATACAGTGTTATATTAAATCTACTTAATCCCATACCATAAACTTTACTTGTTTTATCTACGTGATTCATGGCAATGATACATACATATCGAATTCGACCTTGTGTATTTTTGTTTTAAGGATCTTAGCATGGTTCTTAGGATTCTCTTCCTTTATGGGAACCTTATTGTAAATTTATGTTACGTATGTTCTAAGGTCAACAGATGCCTCCACCTTTCCCTAAAGGCATTGTATCAAAGGTTAGATTACTTATTAGATATCTAAGTAATATTCATATAATGGTTTACCCCCGACCGATCAATGTTGATTTATATGGTGGCAATTTTTTAATGAGTGGTTAGGTGGGGTATTTAACATATAGTACTTATCAACCTCTTAAAAGCATGTTTCCTTAACTCATAGCATGGAATCCTTTACTTATGCCAAGTGTAACCTTCCTTGGGAAGGGGGATAACTCGGTAATGTTCCGACTACCATCAAGACTTCTGGTATCTGCTAACAAGAACAATTAAATTATTGTATCTACTATATTCCTCTACTGCATTAATAATAGTGTTTAGAGTCTTAAACCTTGTTAGTTATAAATAAAATTACTAGAGTTTTTCCAGTACTTAATCTCTGGAATATATATATATATATATATATCACTCTAATCTAGGAAATCATTTAAATATCAATTCTTTTATATAAACAATCACATGATATCAATACAGTAGCATGTAAGACAAGAGACAATGCATTAAACTAGGAGTCTAGGCCTCTTAATATTATATTTTTCATATTCCATTTTTCTAATCTCCAAAACAATCTGTACTCTAATCAACGAGAAAAATTTTCATATTAAAAAATGGAACTTAGAAGAAAAAACATGTAACTATAGATTTCTAAGATAAACACACGTTAAGTAGGCCGTTCCTTCGAACCGTATATTAGAGAAGCTACCTTTGCACACTCTATCACCCTCGAGCTGAATCCAGATCTAAGAAAACTTAACCAATGTGACTTACTGTAGAAATCAGGGCTACAAGCTTTACGTGAGTGTTCTCTTGTGCCATGCAATTTTCATATTATTCACATCTGCTTCAAAATGGCATCCCATCCTCTTTGTTTTCTCTTACTTTATAATATTTTCCTATTCCTTTGACACATGCATGAGCCTCCTGCTCATTGACCACCTGTCAATTTGATTTTTACACTTGTTCCCTTAGATTCCCTAGAAACCTAAGATTTGTCTCACTTAGTTGAATTAATTCAACTAATCCCACCACTTGTCCCCTTCTGTTGTCACTTATTTGTTTCTCTTTTGGATCAATGGAATCCATCTTCTAACAGTCCTACTCAACATGTGCTTCCTCTTTTATTAATAAAAAAAAACAAGTACTTGAGTTCGATCATAAAGATCCATAAAGTGTCGATAGACAAAAATAATAATAATAAAAATATTAAGTCTTAGTTTTTGAAACTTCGAGGTATCACATTATTCAATTAAAAATTTGCGTTTTTCATTTTTAAAATGTGTATTTTGGTTAAATTAGACAATTTTTCATTTAAAAAAAGTGACATTTTCATTAAAAAATCTATTTTTTTTATATGAAAAATGTGGTTTTGTTTTTCTAAAAACGTGTTTGCTTTTTATTTCAAAAAAATTTAAAGAGAAAAATGTATTTTTTTACTTTAAAGAAAAAACGAAACGTGTATGCGGAGTTTCTTTTATCAATTTATTTACAAGCTAATTTGAAGTTCTTTGTTCATGACAATACCAATGATAAGGGCTAGTGTTTCAATTAAGTTGAAATTTTAACTCCAAAAATAAGAAGGGTGCTATCGGTAACATCATTTTTCAATTAGAGGGTCAATTTTCTAAATGCAATTTTAACAATATCAGTTGTCAAGGCAATGATTTCAAGCAAGTCGCAATTTTGACCACCCTACAAAAAATGGGTGCTACCGGTAGCACCGTTTTTTTAAATGGGGGTAAAAACTGTGACCTCTAAAAAAGGAGAACTCTGGAGAGTTCTTGTTAAGTTGGTAACCCCCCTCTGTTCTAAAGAGACTATTCACAAATGTGGGGAAGTATTGAGGTATATCTTGCATTAACTATGCCAATGAGGATGATTTGATGATCATTTGCATGTTTTTAGACTTGCATGAATTTTGAAGGAAAAGTCGTGGAAGTTGCTAAAAAGACAATGTGACAGTTCACACAAGTGAATGAAACCACTATTTTAATGTTTTTCTTACCATTTTTGGGGGTGAATTTTAATATCCATGGGATAGATTTGTTATGTTGTATATTTGTCCATTGGGAATGTTTTCTAGTGATTGTCTAAATATCTTTCTGAGTGAAATTTAGGTGATAACAAATAGATTATAAAATGAGTGAGTGGGATGGAAAAAATTAGATTTGGACCTAGACTAGAAAAGCATGCATGGTAGTGAAATAAGGGAAGACTATCCCATAATCAATCTTGATGATCTCAACAACCTAGATAGGGTACTAGGGTTGCATTATCCTCAACTTGTACAACTAACCATTAGCCATTATAACCAACACTAGGATAAGGTTGGAGGCATAGGAATGACCACACATGTAGTAGAAGGTGTTCATAAAAATCATCATTTAGACATTTCCCACATGAAGGATATCATCAAAGGACATGGTAAAATGTCATGAAAAGATAAAGTGGTAGCTCATCCACATCTAGTAATAAAGTGGTGGGTACACACCTATAAAGGATTTCTCATATTTATGATAGATGGTTGATAATTGGGCTACTTCATCTCATGATCATGTACATTTGTTATAACAAGGCCTCTTTAGTAGCCTATAAGTTTCGTATTTGATAGAGAGACCTAAAGGGAGAGGTGAAACCCAATAATCTAAGAGTTATGGATTATAGGGTGCCCATGTTGGTGTATGAAGAACCTTAGATACTAAATAAAAAAAGAGGTTTAACTAACACCAAAGAGACCACAACGTATATGGTAGAGGGTTTAAACAAGGATCCCTCAACACATGGAGGACATTCACTATTTGTTGGCAGCCCAACATATTTTTAAATTTTTAAATATCAAATAATAATCTATGTAGTTGCCTGACTGGGGTCGTACATTTTTCTGTTCTTCATAAGCAATTTTTGAAACAACAAATGCATGTTTTCGGTTATTCCTAGTGTTTTTGTTTCCATGCTTTGTTCATGATTGAAAGCATGAAAACGAAGCATTAAAACTTATGACTATATTACCGCTCTATTTAAAAGTTTATGAAAGGCAAATGACTCAACATTTTGGTTAATAAAGTCTTTGTTCTTTGCTATGAAGTTCATTCTCTTTGTTTCCCTCCTCGAATGTCAAGCATGCTTATGGATTGTTATATGAATCAACAAAGGTCCTTTTAATTTAACCATCAATATATTTTTGTGTGGTTCTTGGTCATACGTTCCCTTGTCACTAGACTTTGGTTTATAAGTTTCCTTCTCCTAAACTTTAGAACCTAACCCACCTTGTTGCGCAATCATTTTAAATTTTTAATGCACCTGGTCATGGCCTGTACTATGTGGGAGGTGGTAGTCCGATCATAGTGAACCCATCATTTCAAAGCTTAGTCTTGGGTTTTGCAACACCCCTCACATTAATTTCAAATAATGCCTATCTTTTGGTTGAGAATCTTCTGCTCATTTGCCATAGATTGTTGATGAGTTTCGGGTCTGGAGTATACCTCTGGTCTATTCTTAGAAACCCTCCATATGCACTGTGTTTGGGTGTTTTCTTGTCGAATACCCATGGCCCTAGTTGTTAGGATTGAATCCAACGACACTCAGACCTTGCTCCTGTGCAATGATGCAAGGGAGGATCTTGAGGGTCACGACTGGCTTGTTTTCCTTGAGAAATTCCATGGCTTTAACCTTCAAACTGCTCAGGAATTCACCCTCTCATTTGATGGATGTTGAGCCAAGGTGGGGGACATTCAAATCGAAGTCACATAGGACTTTTTAAGTCAAGCAACAGGTCTCCCTGCGAGTGGGCATAAGTGGTTCAAGAATGCCAAGGTCGAGGAGGTTTCGTGGAGTCTTTTCTTTACATCTCGAAAGATCAATGGCTGTGACAAAGGTATTCCAGTGTCCCTATTGAAAACCTGATGGCATGGTTTGCTTGCAGTGTTGAAACAGTTCGTGACGTGTGAAGGCCGTTTTGGTTTTGTCTTTCTATATCACTTGCGTTTGCTCATGAATTTCATAGGGTTTCCATTAAACATGCCTTATTACCTATGGAGAAGCCTGTATAAAATGGCTAAGGGTATAAGAAGCAACGTTTGGATTCAATCCTTTTCCTCCGTGGTTTGATAAAAATTATGCTTGCACATCAATTGAAGTTACAAAACGATGACTGGGATTCATTCCTAACCCGAAATGGTTTCACTAACTCATATGCTGTAGAGGTTGACAAACTTGTGATTGAGGAAACCTTAGTCTATCCCATAGTGTTCCCTTCATCTACACAGGCCTGTGTTATGACCACCCACAGTAAGCCTTTACCCGACTCAAAAGTTGTTGAGTAGATCCATGAACAAGATGCACAGCCTAATGCCTCTGCCAAAAATGCAAACAAACCTGTTGGAAAGACATCTAAGGGTGATATCTATTTAAGTTTTAAAAATAAGAGGGCAGGAAGGTTGATCTTGAGGAAGACATGAAATAAATCAAACCCTCATGTGATCTCGATCAAGATGATCGATATCCATGAGAGCTCGGATTCCGAGATTGATAGATTTCTGGCCGAAGAAGACCCTCCTTCCTTCCAAACACACCTCGATCAGCCTTACCATTTCGTGGATAATATGTCGACTTGTCTAAATCATAGTGAAGGGTTTCCAGGTATTAAGTTTGGTGACAAATCTACAGGCCACATTGGGGATGTTCTGGTACACAACCATGGGTATTCTCAATCGACCGTCACACAGTCACAATGCGAAACGTGTCTGTTATGGATTGACAAGTATTACACCGATATGCCCATTTTACAGTCACAGATCAAAGTCCTTACTAATCAAGTCGACCCCTTAATAGATGAAAATTGCAGGCTCAAGTCTATTGTTAAGGGAAAATGGAAACGCTTGAAAACTACAGGGAACGTCATATTAAAAAATGTCGAGACTGCAATAGCAGTAATAAATTATGAGATCATGTGATTTGATTTGATTTTACAGTTCAAGGTAAGATTTCTTTTTATCTTAAAATAGTGTTATATTTTGTTTATTGAATAATTTAGATTTAGTTGTTAAAATAGACTAGCTACAGAGTCAGCAGATTCTGTAGCCAGTCTATTCTAATTTGAAATTTGGAAAATTGTGGTTAAATGAATATCTAAATTTCTTTATTTTATCTTTTCCTTTCAGGATATCTGGGAGTCTATGGTGACCAAGTGATCTGAAGCATTTTTGGGGCTTGTTAGCCATATCTATGATCCATTTTTGTATAAACAGGAACAAACTTTTTTTAGCTTTTAAAGATTTAGTGTGATCTAGGGTGGTTATATTCCCCCTTTATTTTTGTAATCAACAGATGATTGTATCTTATCTCATAAGATAAGACAGTTACCTTTCTGAACCCTTTAAAAACTCATATTTTTTTTGTAAAGAGATCATCTTAGCCTGGGGCTGAAGTATGGACAATTAATTCACAGACTTCAATGGAACAGAATGCACATTACAACTTTAGCTTCTTGTGTATGATGTCTTAATTTAAGTTCTGTTTATTTTGACAAGATAATAGGTGTTGATAGCTTTTGTCTTCATGCTTTATTATGAGTCAGGATTGTTGATTAAGGTTGGTTGTCATTGATGTCAACCCTTGAAGAAAGACCTGTAGCACAAAGGTTTGGGTAATGGACCCAATAGTGTTTGATGTAAATATGACTCATTATTGTTTTGTCATGGTTGATAAGAAGTAAATATGGATGAACTCCAAAGTGGTCCCCTTATGGTGAAAGCTCTCACGGGAAGACGCTTTGTGGAGTAAGAGAACCCATGCTTAATTGTGGAATAATGAGATGAAGGAAATTGAATTTGTCAGGGAAAATATCCTAGATGGATAGTTCTTGTCATGTCATTTCCAGTGGTATGTGGAACGTCACATAATTCCTCACGGTTAGAGAGTTATGGCCATGAGAAGTTGGAGACCCCAGGTTTGGATAATGGACCCAGGTTTGTTTGATGGGTAACGGTATGAGTTATGATATATTTTTAGATAATACTATTCTATATGGATAGTACATGTCATTCCATTTCTGGTGGTATGTAGAACGTCACATAACTCCTCACGGTTTGAGAGTTAT
>ML777645.1:1129845-1192963 GCA_009831015.1 Picea engelmannii
TGAGAGTTATGGCCTTACGAAGTTAGAGGACCCTCATATGTCATCTAGAAGCCCCAAAAGGTCAAAGTAATCAAAGTGGTTTAAGAGATTTTAAAAGGTAAATAATAAAGTGAAGTGATGAGTGTATTATAATTCAAAGTGAACACAAAATAAATCATTTCAATGATAATTTTAATGGAGAAATTAGAAGTGGACCCAACCCTAAAATAAGGAAAGTGGGGCTAAGTGACCTAGAAGATGTTTTTAAGGAAGCTACTTGTAGAGTATAAATAAGAGGTAAGGCTCTCTCATTTGAAAAACATTTGAACATATTGAATATCTATAGGTGTTTGAGGTATACAAATGATATCTAAGCCGAAATTCTGAGGAAAGTGAAGAAAAGAAGGCTGAAATGCAAAGAAGGATAAATTCTTTTGATGGTGCTTTCTAAGGTATGTTATTTTCAGATCATCTCACCATTTTCTCTATAACTTTTTTTCTATAATGATTCAGATCCTTAAATTTCAATGAAAGTGAGAAAACATATCCAAGTATCTGTGGTTAAAAAATTAGCTTGTGGGTCATTGTATTTTGGGAGTTGCACTCTGTGGAAAATAGGGTTTGTGGCCAGTCCTGAAACTAGTCAAAATCAGGTGTTTCGGGAAAAAACGTCATAAATTCTTCATAACAGATCCAAATTCAGTGAGAAAAAATGTGTTGGTTAGGGTACAGTCTGTAGTATGCTATGTAAAAATTTCAGATCATTTCATCAAATATTTTGTGCGGGGAACGCTCTACAAGGTTGCTCTCTAGAATAAGCCAGAATTCAACAAGGTATGTCATTTTTGCTATAACTCCTTTTTTGAGAGGTTCCAAGTAGTGCCACTTGGAGGAATTGTATAAAATACACTGAAGAACATTGTGTATCAGTTTCAGATCTTTATACATTACAGGTTCAAAGTTATGATTACTCCAAGTTAGGGTTGTTGACTAATCCAAAACTAGGCATGTGAGACTAAAGAAAATTTTGATGAAAATGCTAGTCTCTTGTTTTTAAAGTTAAGGAAGGTTTGCAGGAATGTGATCATATACACCAGGTCTATTATAGAGATACAAATCATATTTGGATGATGAAATTGATGAGGGCTTTTGGTTGAGGTACATGTTGAGTACATGGTTGAGATAAGTAGTTGACGATTTGGCGCACATACATGAGGTGTATAGTTGATGATGTTGGTACATATTGATGAGTCATAGTTGATGAGTAGTTGACACATGATTGGTACATACTTGACACATGGTTGGATGCACTTGTTTATGGTACATGTTGATTACAGGTTGGTGCATGGTTGATGCACTTGTTTATGGTACATGTTGATTACAGGTTGAGGTACAGGTTGATGCATGGTTGATGCATGGTTCAGATTTATTGGTACAGGTTTACAGTGGTATATCTCACAGTGATAGTGTGACAGTGGTTCCATCATTTTACTTCTACTTCAGGGTGGCAGGATGGGGCAAGGGCAGGTGGTTGTATCCACCTTCCAGTTGTAGCCGGAGAACATTGGGGGTTGTAGCCTCCTTCTAGTTGTAGCTAGAGATTTGGGGAGTTGGAGCTTCCCTCAAGTTGTAGCCTAAGAAACTAGGGGGTTGGAGCCTCCTTCCAGTTGCAGCTGGAAAACAAAGGAAGTTGGTGCTTCCAATGAATGTAATTCTTCAAGACATATAAGAAAAAACATTCTGTGGTTTTCTCCCGATTTGGGTTTACACGTAAAACACTGGTGTACTGTGTATGTGTGTGATTGTTTATTTATTACTGCTCATTATTGGATAATAATTCTACATTGATATAACATTTGAAGAAAAAAGATTATAATTACATTATTACTGATTCACCCCCCTCTCAGTAATCCAACGGGAATAATTCATTTATAGACAATGTCCATATGTGATGTTTCATATATTAAAAATAATGATCATTCGTTCAATCCAAATGATAAAGTTTTTCTTCAATTTTGTTGAATGATTAAAAGCAGGTTGTTACAGTTAGATTTATCTTGCATGTAATCGCTTGTAATCATAGATATCACAACTATTATTTGCATCTCTTCGTTCTGTCATTAAAATTTAACAGTCAATATACTGTTTTGCATTTATTTCGGACAGTTTCAAAGTTCACTGCAGGTTTATCTTGGACAGGCTAGCTGGACATTTTATAATTATATAGGTGATTGAATACATGCCGAACAACCCATTAGTGGGTTAGTTTATTTCTTTTATCTTTTGTTTGTCTTCGAAACTCTTATGTGTGACTTGGCTTTGAGCGTTCACGTATTTCTGTTTCATAGTATATTCTTTTTTGTTTAATCTTAGATAAATAAAGAAAAAAAAAATAGTTTATGTGCTTTCTTTATCTGTTTTTGTTAAAGCAACCATCTTTTCATAGATTTTCGTGAGTTTAGATTAAAACTTGCACTTGTATAACATGGACATAAATTAGATAAACAGATCTATTGTGTAAATATTATTTAAAATAGTTATATAGATACACATGTACATATATATACTAAGTAGTTATTTGTTAGTTTGTTCTTGTTCTTTTATTTGTTTCTTTTAGGACTTTTAGATTGGCCAATGGAGCCATTAAACCCATCGGAGCTAGTCATACAAAACGACTTGGGTTATTTAGACAACCTTGGACCGGACTCGTTCTTCCAATTGACGGACGATCATTTTCGCCCACCAACAAATGGCGCTAGAAGGAGGGCCTAAACATTATTGATGGCACGTGGAGGTCGCAAGACTCCTCCCCTACACACCCGCTCACCTATAGTAACAAGAAGTCGTTCTGACGACAATATTACTTCTCAAACAACAACCACCTCAAACAAAAATCCATAGATTACCATTGAGCCAGTAACACCAAACCCCCCAGGGTCCAACGTACAAGAAATTGTTCGTCAATCACTTCTAAGGACACATGGTGCTCTGGCCCATATCAGACAATCAGTTTGGCCATTGAATCAACTGCTAGATCTTTCTGATATTAGAAAACAACTTGAAGGCATTGGTCTTATCCTAAATCCTACAGATCTAGATCACATCCTCACTCCTGCAGCGGGAGGATCTGGTATCCCACCATCACCACCACCTTCATCTCCTTCCTCTTTAGGAGAAGAGTCATTCGATGAAGGAAATTCTTTATCTCAGTCTTCCACACCACCCACGCCTATGGCAAATTCAAACAATCCCGCTAGACCTTGGCTTGATCAAGATGCTATGGCCATACTTGGACCCCAACATCCTTTGCCTAAACATCCAGAGAAATGGCTCCCTAAATTCGATCCAGATTCCAAGCTAATTACTGAGGATCACATTAAAAAATTCATGCTAGCCATTAGACTCCGAAGCGTAGAACATGAAGACGTAGTATGTAGACTTTTTCCGTACACATTTGAAGGAAATGCCTCTACTTGGTATTTTTCCCAACAACCCCACACCATTGTATATTGGGATAGATTCAAATCTTTTTTCCTTGAGAAATTCAGAAACGACGAATCTCCCGAAGTCTTAGTCATGGAACTCTCCAGTTTAAAGATGAACCCCAAGGAAAAAATAAAATACTTTAATCAAAGGTTTCTAACATTAAAGAATCAAATCCCCACTAATTCAATGCGTGCTGAAAATCTTATCGTCGCATACTACACCAAAGCCTTACACCAGAACATAGCAATCTGGGTAAAAAGGTCTAAGAAGGCAACATTATTGGAAGCCTTCGAGGAAGCAAGCCAAATTGAGAAAGATATTCTAAGCCTAAAGAACAATATCAGTAACGAGGCAAAGATTATCCCATCTTCCAAGAAGAAAATATAAATTCTTCCTAGACCTCCTCAAACCAAAACTCAATCAGAGAGTTCAGATCTGGAAAGTTTACATAAGGTCATTCAGAAATTGTCAAATCAAGTCGTAGATTTAAGGAGATCAGCTGAAGAAGTTTCTTCAAGAAAAGGGTCTTACAAACTCCCTTTTAGAAATCCTTTTCCCACAAACTGACCCAACTTAAATTCTGAAGGCCTTAATCTAGAAAGCCTACAGTATGCTACCCAGACAATTCTGGAAGCACATGATAACTTAGTTCCCCCAGAGATTCCTGAAGACGTGGTTGAACAAGAAACAATGGAAGAGGACGAATCCTCTCCCAACATCTTCGAGCATTTTTCAGATAGTATCTTTCAAGCCAATTTTGAAACAGTGCATCCTTACAACACTAGAAGCAGAACACAGAATAAATCCTCTTCTGAAACTTGAACTAATGCGCACCAAAAACAGTCTAAACAAACTGAAACTAAACAGAATTCGGTAACTCCAAGTTTAGAATACAATTTGATTGAAGACCTTAAGAAACTTAGAGCTAATATTTCTGTTTATGAATTGTTGAAATTTCCTTTTCTTCTGCAAAAAATGCTTCAGAACATTGCAAAAAACAACAAAAACAACAATTTGAACAACAACAATATTGCAGAAAACAGCTCTATAACACCTCAAAAGGTCCCTGTTAAAACGACACTAGAACCCTCTGATAAAAGAGACCTTGCTGTAAAAAGCGTAACAAATGTAGATAAAATAATCCTAGGGACTGCGACTGAAAATCAACAAAGTTTTGCTGTTAATACTTGTAGAAATGTCCCACCTTTTTTGTTAACCTTTGAAATTTTCAATAGGAATGTACATAATTGTATGGTAGATTCTGACGCATCGTCAAATGTAATGCCTTGGTCTGTATGCCAAAAAATCAATGGTGAAGTTCAACCTTCCAGTCTGAAAATTATTCAGCTTGATTGGAGCAATGTTAAGGTAATAAGTGAATTAAAAAATGTCCTTATCAGATTGTCATCTAATCCTAAAGTCCACCAGATTATTGATATTATTGTCGTTGACATCCCTGAAGTATATGGATTATTTTTAAGTAGGGATTGGTCCGAACAACTGCATGGTTACTTTGCGACAAACTGGTCTCATTTATGGCTGCCAGAAAATGGAAAGCCTAACAGAATCAAGAACAATCGTGAGCATTACCTCAAGCTTACGGTAACTGATTTAAATGACGTTAATGAACCATTTACTGCTTCCACTAATTCACCCGAAATGCAGGGAATGAACACCTTTTTCGGTAACTTCATGGTTGAAACTTCTACCATTTCTAACCCAGAACAACAGTCGGAACTCATGACATGCACACAGTCAACAGTTCTCCCTAAGGTGCCACATACAGTTGATGAGAATAACATCTAGTCTCTCTACTTCGATGGATCCAAATCTAAAGAAGGAGCCAGTGCAGGATGTGTGCTCATTGACTCAGTAGGTAACAAAACTTTGATCGCTTGCCGATTAGAATTTGAATGCACAAACAATACTGCTGAATATGAGGCGCTTCTACAAGGTCTTAGAAAGACACTAGACTTGAAAATACAAAATTTAATGGTATTCGACGATTCAGAAATTGTCATCAGACAAATAAGAAATTCCATTCATTGCCTATCTCCACACCTGAAAAGTTATCTAGCTGAGGTATGGAATCTAATGCACCAATTTTTTGCATTTAACATTAATTCTATTCCAAGATTAAATAATTCTGAGGCTGACTTGTTGGCTCATGTTGCTTCTAAACTTTTTCCCGCAGAAGGCCTTTCTCCGAACGCATTTTCCATTGAGTTTTGTTCAGACCATCCGTCCCAGACAACATCACTAATTGGAGAGTGTTTGATGATGATCAACATATCACCAGTTTCCTACACATGGAGGATTCTTTCCAAGGTGCGGTTATCGATGAAGGTACCCACGACGAAGACCTTCGCAATTTTATGGAAATATCAGACCCAAGATATCCGGAATCAACATCAGATCTGGTAAATTCTATCCCAAAATCTGTGGTAAGATTAGAAAAGTTTTATGATTTGCATGATAAATTCAGAAAATCAGTAAATTGTAAAACAAACAGTTCTTCCTTGACCCATGAAAAAGTGAATCTAGGAACTAAAGATAATCCACAATGCATCAATTTGGGAACGGGATGTTCTGAGCAAGAGAAGTCAGCCTTTATTAAGTTGTTTAAGGAATTTAAGGACGTCTTTGCTTGGATATATGATGATCTAAAAACATTTGATCCTAACATTATACAACACATCATTCCCATGAAACCCCAGACTCAACCTTTTCAACAAAAGTTAAGAAAGATGCACCCAAAACTTGAACCAACGGTCAAGAAGGAACTAAACAAACTATTGAATGCAAAGATAATCTTCCCGGTGAGACACACACAGTGGGTCTCTAACCTTGTCCCTGTGAGGAAGAAAAGTGGCAAAATCCGACTATGTGTTGATTTCCAAAATTTAAACCGAGCATCTGATAAAGACAACTACCCTGTTCCTCCGATGGAACAAATTCTCCAGCAGGTATCCGGTTCTGAAAGATTGTCACTACTAGATGGTTTTTTAGGGTATAACTAGGTCCTCATGTCTCCTCCAGACCAGCTGAAAACCACTTTCCATACTCCATGGGGTACCTATGCTTATAGGAAGATGCCCTTTGGGCTTATAAATGCCGGTGCCACTTTCCAGAGAGCGATGGATATTGCTTTTCACGGTCTAATCAATCAATATGTAGTAGTCTATCTATATGATGCCATTGTCTTCTCAAAGAATAAGGGAGATCATTTAGCTCATCTGAGATCTGTTCTACAATGATGTTGTAAGTACGACATCTCTCTAAATCCTAAAAAATCTGTCTTTGCAGTGGAACAAGGAAAGCTGCACGAATTTATAGTATCCAATGAAGGGATGATCATTGACCCCGAGAGGACTCAAGTCATTTCAAAACTTCCTCCCCCCTCTTCCAAAAAGTCTATGCAATCCTTTTTAGGTCAGATAATTTTTGTTAGAAGGTTTGTCCCTAGTTTTTCGAAAATGGTCAGGCCATTACAAAACTTAATAAAAAATGATGTGCAATACCATTGGGGACCTCAAGAAAGTCAAGCTTTTGACTCAATAAAAAAATCCATAGTGGAGGCTCCATCCCTAATGAGCCCTGACTTTTCACGAGATTTCACTCTTTATACATTTGCCTCCGATCGATCTTATGGCGCTGTGCTAACTCAAAAGAATGCTGAAAACAACGAAGTTCCTATTGCCTTTATGAGATTAGCCTTTAAGGGAGCAGGGATTAATTATCCAGCTGTAGATCAATAGGCTTACGCTGTTTTTAAAGCGGTAAAACATTTTTGATCTTATCTACTGAAATCTAGAACAAAAGTCATTGTTCCTTACCCCACTGTCATAAATTTGTTAGTACAGAAAGAACTGGGTGAGAAACGGGCAAACTGGGTCATATCCTTACAATAATATGACCTCGAGATTACTCCAGCACAAATTGTTAGAGGCCAAGGTCTATGTAAATTAGTTGTTGATTCAGTTATAGAATAGCAGAATCAAACCGATATGTTAATTGAAGATCATCATAATCAAAATCAAATCTGCTGTGTACAAAATACTACAAGTCCTTGGTATGATGCCATTAAGTTTTATCTAACACACGGTTCAGCTCCTCGTCACCTTGATCCAAAAAAGAAGAGAGCGTTGAGATTAAAATCTACACCTTTCCAACTAGCGAATGGTATATTATTTTGTCAAAATTTTGATGGAGTCCTTATGCGTTGTCTGGCAAGAGATGAAGCAGATAAAGTCTTATCATAATTACATGCAGGGGAAGATGGTGGGAATTTTGGTGGAGACACTACTGCCCACAAAGTATTAAGGGTGGGGTATTACGGGCCCACCCTTTTCAAAGATGCCCATGCATTATGCCGCAAATGTGTAATTTTTCAAAAGGCTTCTAGACGAGTACAAAAAGCAGCATTACCACTGCAACCTATTTCAGTGGATTTCCCTTTTCAGCAATGGGGTCTTGACATCATTGGCCCAATTAACCCCACCTCCTCGCAGCAACATAAATACATCATTACAACGACAGACTATTTCACCAGATGGTCCGAGGCTACACCATTAAAAGTGGTAAACATCAGTGAGGTAATATCTTTCCTTAATTCAAACATTATCACTCGTTTCGGTATTCCTGAATGTCTAGTGTTCGATAATGCTTCCTATTTTTCGTCTCTTGACATGAGTGCTTTTGCTTTAGAAAAATGGATAAAACTAAAGTATTCTGCCAGCTATTACCCCAAGGAAATGGGTTGGCGGAATCGACAAACAAAAACGTAATCAAGATCATCAAGAGGACGGTCTCCGAAAACCACAAAAGCTGGCATAATGCACTATTCAATGCAATATGGGATGATAGGGTAACTCCAAAAATTGCTGTTGGTAATTCCCCCTTTTTCCTCGTTTACGGTAGGGAAACAATTCTTCCACCACACGTTCTCCTTCCATCTCTGCAGTTATCGCAGAAGGTTCAGGAAGAAAACTATCCTCCTTTGGAAAGTCGGATTAATGCTTTGCTGAAGTTAGAAGAGGTAAGGACTCAAGAAAAACAAAAACTGGATCAACATCAAGTTATTGACAAAAGCTGGTTCGATTTGAATTCCGCCTCAGACAGGAATTTTGAGGTAGGTGATCTTGTCCTCAAATGGGACAAACCTCATGAGGGGAAAGACGAGCATACTAAGTTCCAAAACCTATGGTTGGGACCATTCTTAATCGCTGAAAAACTAGGTCCCAGTTCTTTTCGCCTGCAGAATTTAGAGGGACATCCAGAAACCTTCCTGATGAATGGCCAAGCTCTCAAAAGGTATTTCACCTGACAACTCTCAGATACACCTTTTGTACATATTTTTATGTTTTGGTTTCTTTTGCTTTCCATTTTCTTTTTTGGTTTGTTTTTATTTTTATTTTTTGTTTATTGGCCTTTTTGAGTCAAACATGCCTGTATTACAGTCTATTTCAGAAGAAGAGAACAAAATGCTTCATCTCGAAATAACTGCCAAGGGCTGTCAGAGCATCAATTGCTGTGCTTTTCTAAAAACGTAAACTAGTTAAAGATGGTATTTTGTTTGAGAATTGATTTCTTGGTTTTAATTTGCATTTGAGAGTAGACACGACTATCTTTAAAAACTCTTTACGCTATCCCTGCTCTTAAGAAAACATCTCAAGAATGCCTCCCTGTCCTTGAAAATTAGTTTTATTAATAAACTATTTTCATATCTTGATGAAGGTTAGCAAGACAAATTTAAAGGCCTGGAAAATATTAAGTTGTGTAAAAACTGGAATTTTCAGCATCACCCCACTCTGTTGAATATCTTTAAAACTATATCAGAATGTGAATAATTTGTCAAAGAGTTGTGGGAAGTGTTTGTAAACCCGCCGGGACACTGAACAGGTCTGCTGGCAGCGGGTAAATGCATGCATGATGCCAAGACAACTTCGTCAAGGTACTGAACAGGCCTGCTGGTAGCTAAGCAATGTCAGGTTAAAGAACATTCTCAAGTATAAATCTTGATTTTGGTCATAAGCATCCTTCATTCTGATTTGAAATTTCTTGGACATGATACAGATGTCAGAGTGGGTTAATTGACATCCCCGTCGAGGCTATGGATGCCTGGTGGCAGCAGTGGCCCTGTCAACAGTATTGGAGCCATTAACTTAAACATCGTGGCTTTCATTTGTGAAGTCTGTCACTAGATTTCATTATTTTTAACGAAAGATATCTTAAGCTAGACCACGTTGTGATTATTAAAGATGCTCAAATGACTTTTCAGTTGTTCTTTGATTTGAAATCATTCAAACATTTCTAACCTGAACTTGTTAATGATACAGAGATAACTGCTTCTCCCAGTAAGTCGCCATTGTTGGCAGCCCAACATATTTTTAACTTTTTAAATATCAAATAATAATCTATGTAGCTGCTTGATTGGGGTCGTACATTTTTCTATTCTTCATAAGCAATTTTTGAAACAACAATTGCATGTTTTCGGTTATTCCTAGTGTTTTTGTTTCCATGCTTCGTTCATGACTGAAAGCATGAAAATGAAGCATTAAAACTTATGACTGTATTACCGCTCTATTTAAAAGTTTATGAAAGGCAAATGGCTCAACATTTTGATTAATAAACTCTTTGTTCTTTGCTATGAAGTTCATTCTCTTTGTTTCCCTCCTTGAATGTCAAGCATGCTTATGGATTGTTATATGAATCAACAAAGGTCCTTTTAATTTAACCATCAATATATTTTTGTGTGGTTCTTGGTCATATGTTCCCTTGTCACTAGACTTTGGTTTATAAGTTTCCTTATCCTAAACTTTATAACCTAACCCACCTTGTTGCACAATCATTTTAAATTTTTAATGCACTTGGTCATGGCCTGTACTATGTGGGAGGTGGCAGCTCGATCACAGCAAGCCCATCATTTCGAAGCTTAGTCTTGGGTTTTGCAACACCCCTCACATTCATTTCAAACAATGCTTATCTTTTGGTTGAGAATATTATTCTCATTTGCCATAGATTGTTGATGAGTTTCGGGTTTGGAGTATACCTTTGGTCTATTCTTAGAAACCCTCCATACACACTGTGTTTGGGTGTTTTCTTGTCAAATTCCCATGGCCCCGATTGTTAGGATTAAACCCAACGACACTTAGACCTTGCTCCTGTGCGATGATGCAAGGGAGGATCTCAAGGGTCACGACTGGCTTGTTTTCCTTGAGAAATTCCAGGGCTTTAACCTTCAAACCGCTTAGGAATTCTCCCTCTCATTTGATGGATGTCAAGCCAAGGTGGGGGACATTCAACTCTAAGTCACATAGGAATTTTTAAGTCAAGCAACAGGTCTCCCTGCGAGTGGGCATAAGTGGTTCAAGAATGCCAAGGTCGAGGAGGTTCTGTGGAGTCTTTTCGTTACATCTCGAAAGATCAATGACTGTGACAAAGGTATGCTAGTGTCCCTATTGAAAACCCGATGGCATGGTTTTCTTGCAGTGTTGAAATAGTTCATGACGTGTGAAGGACGTTTTGGTTTTGTCTTTCTATATCACTTGAATTTTCTCATGAATTTCATAGGGTTTCCATTAAACATGCCTTATTACCTGTGGAGAAGCCTGTATAAAATGACTAAGAGGTATAAGAAGTAACGTTTGGATTCAAGCCTTTTCCACCATGGTTTGATAAAAATTATGCTTGCACATCGATTGAAGTTACAAAACGATGACTGAGATTCATTCCTAACCCAAATTGGTTTCGCTAACTCATATGTTGTAGAGGTTGACAAACCCGTGATTGAGGAAACCTTAGTCTATCCCAGAGTGTTCCCTTCATCTACACAGACCTGTGTTATGGCCACCCACAATAAGCCTTTACCCGACTCAAAAGTTGCTGAGTAGACCCATGAACAAGATGCACAGCCTAACGCCTCTACCAAAAATGCAAACAAACCTGTTGGCAAGCCATATAAGGGTGATATCGATTCAAGTTTTAAAATTAAGAGGGTAGGAAGGCTGATCTCGAGGAAGACACAAAATAAATTCAACCCTCATGTGAGCTCGATCAAGATGATCAAGATCCATGAGATCTCGGATTCCGAGATTGATAGATTTCTAGCCGAAGAAGACCCTCCTTCCTTCCAAACACACCTCGATCAACCTTACAATTTCATGGATAATATGCCATCTTGTCTGAAGCATAGTGAAGGGTTTCCAGGTATTAAGTTTGGTGACAAATCTACAGGCCACATTGGGGACGTTCCGGTACACAACCATGGGTATTGTTAATCGACTGTCACACAGTCACAATGCGAAACGTGTCTGTTCTGGATTGACAAGTATTACACCAATATACCCATTTTACAGTCACAGATCAAATCCCTTACTGATTAGGTCGACCCCTTAATAGATGAAAATCGTAGGCTCAAGTTTATTGTTAAGGGACAAGGGAAACACTTGAAAACTACAGGGAATGTCATATTAAAAAATGTCGAAACTGCAACAACAGTAATAAATTCTGAGATCATGTGATTTGATTTGATTTTACAGTTAAAGGTAAGATTTATTTTTATCTTAAAATAGTGTTATATTTTGTTTATTGAATAATTTAGATTTCATTGTTAAAATAGACTAGCTACAAAATCAGCAGATTCTGTAGCCAGTCTATTCTAATTCAAAATTTGGAAAATTGTGGTTAAATGAATATCTAAATTTCTTTATTTTATCTTTTCCTTTCAAGATATCTAGGAGTCTATGGTGACCAAGTGATCTGAAGCATTTTTGGGGCTTGTTAGCCATATCTATGATCCATTTTTGTATAAACAGGAACAAACGTTTTTTAGCTTTTAAAGATTTAGTGTGATCTGGGGTGGTTATATTACCCCTTTATTTTTGTAATCAACAGATGATTGTATCTTATCTCATAAGATAAGACAGTTACCTTTCTGAACCCTTTAAAAACTCATATTTTTTTTTGTAAAGAGATCATCTTGGCCTGGGGCTGAAGTAGAATGCATATTACAACTTTAGCTTCTTGTGTATGATGTCTTAATTTAAGTTCTGTTTATCTTGACAAGATAATAGGTGTTGATAGATTTTGTCTTTGTGCTTTATTATGAGTCGGGATAATTCATTTATAAACATTGTCCATATGTGATGTTTCAGATATTAAAAATAGTGATCATTCGTTCAATCCAAATGATAAGGTTTTTCTTCAATTTTGTTGAATGATTAAAAGCAGGTTGTTACAGTTAGATTTATCTTGTACGTAATCGCTTGCAATCACAGATATCACAGCTATTATTTGCATCTCTTCGTTCTGTCATTAAAATTCAAAAGTCAATATACTGTTTTTTCATTTATTCCAGATAGTTTCAAAGTTCACTGCATGTTTATCTCTTGGACAGGCTGACTGGATATTCTATAATTATACAGGTGATTGGATGCATGCCGAACAACCCATTAATAGGTTAGTTTATTTCTTTTATCTTTTGTTTGTCTTCGAAACTCTTATGTGTGACCTGGCTTTGACCGTTCACGTATTTCTGTTTCATAGTATATTCTTTTTTGTTTAATCTTAGATAAATAAAGAAAAAAAACAAAAAAAAGTTTATGTGCTTTCTTTATCTGCTTTTGTTAAAGCAACCATCTTTTCATAGATTTTCGTGAGTTTAGATTAAAACTTGCACTTGTATAACATGCACATAAATTAGATAAACATATCTGTTGTGTAAATATTATTTAAAATAGTTATATAGATATGCATGTACATATATATACTAAGTAGTTATTTGTTAGTTTGTTCTTGTTCTTTTATTTGTTTCTTTTAGGACTTTTAGATTGGCCAACAGAGCCATTAAACCCTTCGGAGCAAGTCATACCAAACGGCTTGGGTTATTTATACAACCCCGGACCAGACTCGTTCTTCCAATTGACGAACGATCATTTTCGCCCGTCAACACTATCTCAATCACCACTATTGCAACAAAACTATTATTTATCTAGGACAACTTATAAACAAACCAAGGCTGAGAGAATTGTATCACATGTAGTAGGTGTCCATATAACTCATCATTTAGACATTTCCTTGAGCTACTTCATATCATACATTTATTATAGTATGGCCTATTTAGTGGCCTCTATGTTTCATAGTTATCAGAGAGACCTAAATGAAGAGGTGCAACCCACTAATCTAAGAGATATGGATTATAGGGTACCCATATTGTTCTATGAATCACCTTAGAGCCTAGATAAGAAAATAGGTTGAGATAACAACAAAGATACCAAAACAAATATGGTAGAGGGTTTAAAGAAGGATCCCTCAATAGATACAGGTCGCTCACCATCCCACTCACTAGTATTTCAACCCAACTATTATTGATCTAGGACAACTTGAAATAAAACCAAGGCTTAGAGAATTGCAAAACATTTCCATTTGCCTAATTGAAACTAGAGTGTCTTGCACTAACCTGGTGGGAAATCCACAAGAGACACTTAGGTTGGAGGGTGAACCACTAGTAACTATGTTGGAGTATTTTAAAACCCTCATGAAGTCTCAGTTATACCCTACTAGGTATATAGAGGACCAATGGATCTATTGGCATCACTTTAGGTAGAGGCAAGGGGGGAGTGTACAGGAGTACACCACTGAATTTATAAATATGGTGATCATGTTGGGTATCTATCCCAATAACCTATATGTACTCCTAAAGTATATGGTTTGGGGTCTACATAGTCATTTGGGAAAGCAAGTGATTCTCTTCAAACCCAAGACTATTGATGAGGCCTGCATGCAAGCACAATATCTGGAGAACATAGGCCATAATAAAGGAAAACCAAGTGGTTCTAAATAGAAAGAACACTAAGATGATTCCAAGGAGGAAAAGAAGAAGTGGAATAGAAAATACAAGAATATGACAACCATTTCACATCAGAGCAAGGATCTAAACAATCGCTACAACCATTACAATATTGATGGTCACACTGAAGACAAGTGTCGGAAGATACATCCAGATTTGAATCCAAAGAAATGTAAGAAGGATTCCAAGAAGATGAACATGCTAGGAAGGGATTTGGGAAACCAAGTAGAGAGAAGATTGGATGTGGATGAGAAGATTGTCTGTAATTTAGTGAAAAAGGAGGTGAATATGATTATCCTTCATCATAAGAATGAAAACATTGGAGTCACTAAACAGTGTAAGATCAAGTTTGTTGTAAGTGCATATTTTATTGATGAAGTGGAATTAGAACCTCTTGATGTGTGTGGTGTAGTGTTTGGAATCCCCTACATGTATATACATGATGTGATATTCATGTAGAGAACACAAAATTATCACCTGAACAAGGATGGGAAGTCATACATCATCAATTAACACAAAGACAAGTCAAACATATCTTTGGTAAGTGTTAATCGATAAAATAATTTGATCAATTCTAGTAAGAAGTGTGTATTTATTTTTTTAATTAAGAGAGACTTATCCAATGGATGAATCAGTAAGAGTAAAGGGATCCACAAAAGGATGTACAAAAGAGAAGAAACGATAGTTGGAGGAGTTTTTGCAGGAATACAAGGGAGTGTTCAAAGATCCTAAAGGATTTCCACCTAAGAGAAAAGTGGAGTACAAGATACCCTTGTTTCCTAACTCTCCATTACCAAATATTGGGTTCAATAGACAATCTATTTTGGAAGTATATGAAGTGCCGAAGCAGTTGCAATATCTTTTGGAGTTGGGAGTAATTTGACCAAGCAATTTACCTTGTTAGTCACCTATCATCATAGTAACCAAGAAGGACGAGACTTGGCGAATGTGTATTGACTACAGATCTTTGAACAATATCACACTCAAGAATCGATACCCTCTGCCTAGGATTGATTATTAGTTAGATCAATTGTAGTGAGAAAAGTACTTCACCAAGTTGGATCTCAAATCATGATACCACCAGGTATGTGTTAAAGACGAATCCACATAGAATACCACCTTCAATACAAGGCAAGGCATCTGTGAATGGTTGGTCATGCCTTTTGGTTTATGTAATGCACAAGCTACATTTACGTGTTTTATAAATGATGTATTGTCTCCCTATTTTGATTCATTTGTAATAGTATATTTGGATGACATATTGGTTTATATATCTACTTGGGAAGAGCACATCGCACATCTCAGTTGGGCATTAGAAACTATGAAAAAACACCAACTATTGGCTAACCTCAAGAAATGTGAGTTTTCTCAACAGTCATTGGTCTATTTTGGGTATTTTATCAATGGAAAATAACCGAATATAGATCCCACAAATATGGAGTCCATCATGAAGTGGCCTATTCCTCCTAATTTCACTAAAGTTAGAATATTTGTTGGGGAAACATGGTACCTACATAAATTCATAGAATCCTTTTTAGTGGTACATATTCCAATCCATGCCATGACAACTAATGGTTACAGTTTCTAGTGGGGAGACAATGAGTGGAAATATTTCAGTGATATAAAATGAAAGATTAGTTAAGAACCAATTCTAACATTACCCAACTTGTTGAATCTTTTCAAAGTGGAGACAGATGCAAGTGGGTATGATATGGGAGAAGTTTTGATGTAAGAGGTAAGCCAATATGATATCATTCTGAGATTTTTCAAGGGGGATTTTTGAACTACCCTACCTATGATAAGGAACTCTATGCCTTGGTTCAAGATGTTAAGAAGACAATATCCATCAAGAGGTTATATGTTTCTTGTGAAAGAGGGAGAGGAAACAAATCCCTCTCCTTGTCCTCCCACTTACACACAAATGTGTGTGTCTTGACTTGTTGCTTCCACTCATCCTCCTCCTCTCGTCGTCATCATCTCTGATTCACATACAAATATTTGTAGGCACACACACACACACACACATATATATATAGATAAAATAAATTGAAATTAAAACTCTCTCTCTCTCTCTCTCTCTCTCTCTCACACACACACACACACACATACACACACACACACACACACACACATATATATGAAGTGTATTTAAAAATTATAAAATTATTTTTTTTTGGCAAAACAATCTTAAAAATCAATTGGTCTGTCGAAAAAAGAATGTACACTATGAGTACGGTGCGCTTTATTATACAACTAGCATCGTTGTGCAATGCTATTTCTAATATGCACCGGTGCCACATTTCTCATCACACCACTAAGTATTTATGTGGTGCATCCCATCAGATGCTTCACACCGGTTCAATGCTTTTAACCATGTTGGTTGAATCCTTTTAACCACACTGGTTCATTTCATTAACAAAGATGCAACAATTTATTTCGAAAACATGTTGCAGTGCATACATTTAACCTTTATGAACCAGTGCACCATGATTATTGTCACACCACGACAGATTGTAGTGGTGCATCTACTAAGTCGCACCACTCTAATTGATTATTACAAAGTTTCCCTAGTGCCATTATCTATACATCGTTGGTGCATTTGTTGGACCGATGGTTATCGCTAGGTTAAATTGAATTATCATAGTTGAAGTGGTGCAATGTGTTACTATTAATGCATCGGTTCCACCATGATAGTGGAGTACAAGCGTTTTATTCTGTAGTTAATTGTAAAGGATAAAGTACTGGGAACTAGGACTCTAATGATATGCCCCACTATTCCAAGTTGAGAAATATATGTCCCAATGAGTTTCTATAAATAAAACTGGTGCATTTGGTTAAAATGTTTGCACCACTATGTTAAATTTTATAAATAATTAAGTTAGTGTTGTTGTTAATTAATTGAAATGTATTGGTGCGTGTCAAAGACAATTGTGTGTCAGTTGTGGGGTATTCCAAAGGACACATTGCTTTGTTTTTATAATTTATTGCATTTCTCTTTCTTGAACGACGTCGATGCATAAATATATATGATACGCATCGAAAATGGTGCTCACTGTGAATTTAACACAACACAGACCACTTCAGGGTGAGCCAAAGCATTTAGGTGCACCACATGAAATTGGAAAAAAAAGGAAAAAATACCAAATTTCAAGATAAATTCAAATTTGCTTGGATGAAAATGCAAATAGGAAGGTAATAAAAATTTTATCTGGTTTGTTATGTCTCGAGGAGGCATGGTTTCACCGTTGAGTGGAAATTAAAATTTGTGGTAATTTACACAATTTGGAAAAGTGTGGAATCTACCAATGGAGCTATCCAAGTCGGTGTAGAGAATCCTAGGAAGGATGGTGAGCATCGATGCTTGCCTGAGAGTTTGGAAGCACATGATGCACTGTAAGAATGAAAACTAGTTTGGTAATTTTATTTTATTTTCCCTACCACAGTGCGCCTAATGAGAATGAGTGCACCAGTGCGTAATGTTCAACGACATGGATCATATTTATTCGGTGATGTATTTTTTTTATTATAAAGTATGACAATGATTTTAAACAATTATGCACTATTTATTTAATGTTCATGTATGCAACAAGGCATATCGATATTAAAGGTGCACCGATAAAAAACCCTTTTGCAAAAACCTTCAACTTCCTACCTTCATTATAAAAAAAGAAGGTATAGATTTTTCAAGAAGATTCCATAAAAACCTTTGCAAGATGGTGGTATACTTGTAGTGGAAGGTCACTCATTGCAACCATCCCTAGAAAATCAATTAAATGATTGAATTCTATAATGAAGGAGAAACTCTCTTTCACTACAATTTGTCGATGTCAACCTCATGTTAGGATCCTCAACCTCCAAGGATGCCAAAAATATCCAAAGGGTCTTAGACACCTTTCTACTATCCTTAGGAGGGCTAGTTAATGATGCTAAATATGAAATATTTTTCTTGAATACTAAACCTACCATCAAAGTCAACATCTACAAAATTATTGGATTCCAATGGGGCATCTTTCCAAGAAAATGTCTAGGCCTCCCTCTCCTTGATCCTAGAATGAAGAAATCCTCCTAGGAGGACTTTCTTTATAACATGGAACAACATTTGGGTATATATAATTTATAGTGCCTCCAGGCTTTAGTAGGTAGGGTCAACCTAATCAAATTTGTGTTTTAGTACTTCCCATTATATCTCTTTGGGCTTGCGTTTCCCCCCAAAAATAGTTAATGCAGTCAAAGGAATTTGAATAGAGTTTCTTTGGGGAGTAGTAGAAAGGAAAAATATGGGCCTTGGTGGCTTAGAAATAATTTTTCCTCCAAAAAAATTGGGAGACCTTGGAATGAGAGACATATCGACTATGAAAAAATATTTGGGTGGCAATATCTAGTGGTAGTGGATAAAAAATAGCATGTCTCTCTGGGAAATGATATGGAGATAAAAACATATATAGGTAGAAGAAAACCCCATTTGATTGGTTGATAATCTAAGAGGTTCCCTTATCTAAAAATTCTCCTAGAATAATAAGGACCTAGAATAGAATTATAGTTCTTGGGATGTTAGAGATAGATCCTCTTCCCTATATTGTGAATACTCTTAGTGGTAGAGACCCACCTTAATATTTGACCCCACTTTTGAGGGAATGCATCATCACTTCATACTGTTTATATTGATAGGAACACATGCGTTTTCCTATTGGTAATAATGTGTGCGTGTTTTAGGAATGTGTGCACACTTTAAGAATATGCACATGTTCTTAAAGCATGCGTGTGTTCTTAAATCGTGTGCGTGTTATTTGAATTTCAATTTTTTCCGGCTGAGAGTGAAAACTCTAGCATACATGTTTATTGAGTTTGTTGCCTTAGATTTAGGTTTGGGATGACAAAATTAGTGGTTCGGTTTGCAAATACATAAAATATCCATTTTTATGAATTTCTCTCCATATCTCTGTTTTTTATGTTATTTTTATATAGGTTACAAAATTCTGTTATAGATGAAACTATAGACACATATAAAGTTGATTGTGTAGATTCCAAATATACAATTAAAACAAAATAATAATAATGTTTACTACTTTTAATCTATTTTTGTCTTTGCATATATCAAAATCCAAGAATACATATATCTCTTATTTTTGCTACAACTTTTTGTCATCTTAACCATTTCTCAAATGAGTTATATGCAGCACTAGAGGAGACTCAGGAGACTGATATCCTACAAGTATACAAATATTTGGAATGAAATTTCATCGTTAAGGTACTCAACACTTGCACAGACAAAAACATATACCTTATATTTTGTTGGAAAAATAAGATACCACTGTTAGAAAATATCAAATTTGACATAGTTATTCATAATTTCTATGAATAAAAGTTGTATATTGGGAAAGCTAATTCAATTTCCTACATTTCATCTTCTTACACCATATTCAAATTCATTGTAAAAGTACCTTAAATAATCACTCATATTGTTGTTTTTCCAAGTTTACATTGCCACTAATTCAATTTCCTACATTTCATCTTCTTACACCATATTCAAATTCATTGTAAAAGTACCTTAAATAATCACTCATATTGTTGTTTTTCCAAGTTTACATTGCCACTAATTCAATTTCCTACATTTCATCTTCTTACACCATATTCAAATTCATTGTAAAAGTACCTTAAATAATCACTCATATTGTTGTTTTTCCAAGTTTACATTGCCACTAATTCAATTTCCTACATTTCATCTTCTTACACCATATTCAAATTCATTAGCTTACACTCACCCAAATAATTGTTAATATTATGGTAGCTGCGGGAGGTATTTACCCCCACATGTGAACCTGACAAGAATAGAAGACTCCGTGAAGCAAGAGAAACCCTAATGAGTTAGCTAATAACCCTAGAAGCCTTGTCGGCTCAAGAAGATAATTTATATTAGGCTATTATCCTCCAAGAGAAGAAGTCGACCAGAATTAATAATAATATACTGAACAGACACATACCCAAGAGAAGAAGTCGGCCCTAGAAAACTGGCAGGATTCCTATAAATACAGGGCGCCAGTTCTCATTTGTAGCATCTCAACAGTTGCAGATAGAGCTAGTTCTGCGTAGTAGTTTCCTAGTTGGTGCAGACTGCAGTTGCAGTCTGGTGCGCAGGTTTGGAGGAGGGTTGCAGGTGCAGCTGCAACAACAACTAGTTCTCAGTTTTGGCTTGAATATCTCTTGGCTAGGGTTTGGGACTATCTGATTAGTCTTTTGTGTTGCGCTATCCTTGGGGAGAGATGCACTGCCATTTGTTTGGATATCTAGGCTAGGGTTTGCTTCTGGAGGAATTCTCAGTCAAGGTTAAGGTGCTCGGAGGGAGGCTTCGGCCTGTGGTTGGGTGACGAGGGTATCGTCAATGGTTAAATGAGAACACCATCTTCTATATTCTAACAGGTTATGGGCCCACACCCCTTCAGTCAGCCTAAAATGCTGGAAGGAAACATAACCGCTAGACATTGAGCTCGTCGAGGAACTGCCGCTAGGGTTACTAGCAGGAGAAACTTCCAAAAGCACTGCAGCTAGGGTTACTAGCAGAAGCAGTTGCAGAAACCCTAAACCTCTTGTCGAGGAACCTTAAGTGACGAGATTGACCTAATCTCCAAATAGATCAGTGCGCCCTAGCCCAACTCATCTCCTGGTACTTTCAGAAGGCCAAGACATGAAGTTTGGATTTCTGGTCAAATCTAGGGTTTTGACCAAGTCAAGCAAGCCATGACGAACTCTACGAAGTCTGAGAACAAGCTAGATGGAGCCTCTAACTTCAGAGAGTGGAAGACAAGGATTGACCTCATCCTTGCTAAGAATAAAGTGCTGGATATTGTGAAAGGAAAGATCGTGAAGCCAGAATTTAAAGAAGGAGAAGAGAAGGAACCACAGAACATTGCAGCTATGGAGAAGTTCAAAGACGTTGACATCAATGCCATGAGTATCATAGTGGATTCTATAAAATACCACTTGATACCCTACATCTCCCATATTGACTCATCGAAGAAGATGTAAGATGCCCTAACAAATATCTTCTCAGTCAAAAACATTGGACAAGTTATGAGTCTGAAGAATGAGCTCCGTGACATGAAGATGAATGATGATGACAACATAACATCATACTTTGTAAGGATCTCCTAGTTAATAGATCAACTACAAGCTATTGAAGAGATCACTTCAGAAAAGGAATTGGTGAACATAGTACTCAATGGTATTCCCAAGACATGGGATGCATTTGCCGCAAGCATGAACACAAGGAAGGAGTACCCGACATTTGAAGAACTTTGGACTTGTTGTGCTCAAGAAGAATCAAGGATCAATGCAAAAGAGAAACCTCAAAAGAAGTACGATGATCAAGCCTTCACAACAAGATTCAAGAACTTGGGACAAAAGAAAGTTCGATTCAAGAAGGAAGCCAAAACAAAGAAAAGACATTTCAGAAATACAGTGCTTCAACTGTCAAAAGTACGGTCACTATAGAAATCAGTGTCCCAAGCTAAATAAAAGGAAGGAGAAACATGAAGCATCGATTGCCGAAGAAAAGGAACCTGCAAAGAAGACTAAGCAGGATGGAAGAGACTTCTTCTACTAAAAGGTAACAACACTCTTCTTATTTTCTTGTACATATCTTTCTTACATCGTCTTTGTACATATCTTGTATATCTATCTCTTGGAAGATAATGTGTTCCAAGAAGAACTATGGAAGAACAACAAGATAAGGATGAATATCATTAGATAATACAAATAATGTGGAAGACATTATAAGATAAGATCGAAATCATAATCAATATTGAAGAGACTTGGAAAAAACAAAGATAGAAATAAGTCAACAATTGAAAGGAAACTAGAAAAAGAATCATGACATTCTATAGAAGACAATAAGGATGCAGATGGAAGCATGGACTCTATTATATATTGTAGAAGACAATGAGGATAGAGACGGAAGCATTAACTCAGTCAGACAAAGGAAGCAGATTATATGCACTTATACATGAAGCAAGGATTAGAAGGGAGCTATGATCCATTGAAGATGATGAAATGTATATATCCATGGTAGCAGCCATGAAAGAAAGTACGTGTTCAGCTCAACCGCAAAAAAAGACCTTTTTAAAGAGTAGCCTTAAAGTATTCCTGGTTGTCCATCCAGATCCATGAACCGATGATGAAGGTAAGAAGTGGAATTTCTAGGGCATGGAATCTATAAGAAACTCCATGGACCCAAGAGCTAAAGAAAAACATGAAGAAGAACATAAATATTCCAAGAAAGAAGAATCAGAACAACCAGTCATTGTATCAAGAATCACAAGATTACTAGCCTAATATGAACTCACTAAAAGATATCAAGCAGAAGAACCGAATGTCGTGACGAAGAATAGTGTATGGAAAACCTATGAATGAAAGCATTGCAAGATCCAGAACCAGAGGCTCTCCCAGATGGAGGGAGAAGACTATGATGATTGATTGTTCCAGTACACCAGACTTGTCTCTATATAAGTCATTATATCATCTGCAACATCCATGAGTTGGAATTCTACATCAAATGAATGCAAAGAATGTTCTCTAGAGAAATTGAATGAAGAAAGTATGAAGAGCAGGCTCAAGACTTTGAGACATACTAGAAAGAGACTCCTGTATGCAGATAAGAAGAAGACAACTTGGTGGAGAACCTCCAGTGCACATCATATGCGTGGTGAAAGATTTCCTATAACATCAAGATGACTACTCAGAAGATCAGATCTCCTGATGACATAAGAAGTACCACATGAATATGTTCCAGTTCTCCAACTATGATATACTCTACTGTTCAGATTTACATGAAGTCTTCATAGTGTTCTAGACTAAAGTACAAGCATTACATTATCCATGATGAAGTCCAAAAAGGAGAAAATGATTTCTCCAATACATATCTCCAAAGATGAGCAGATAAGCATACATTTTGGTAAAGCCTCTATTCAAGATGAAATAACTTGCATACTCAAGCTAGAGCTCGTGGAAATGACTCTCTTAGCTGGAAGGGAAGACTCTCCAAACTAGAAGAAGGTACACAAACATTTATTTTTGTGATTGAAATAACTCTCCAGTTAGGAGGGAGCATTGAAAATATCATTTGTCTTTGTAATTGAAAAATAGTCCAGATTGGACAGATGCTTTCCTGTTCGGAAAGTGGATTGACATTTATGACGGATAGTGACTTCCCATTGTAGTTAACATGGGAGCCAGACTAATTGCTGATGTATCATAGACAATGAATTCCCATTATGGGGAGTGGTCTAGGAAAATCATTCTTCTTGGCAGTCACTCTGAGTAGTGGTCAAGTAGAATGGTCCGCCTCGTCGGGCATTCATTCTTTTGAAGTTCATAGTTGTGAGTAGTTTCGAAGAATCGTTCATTTTGTAGGTTGATGTAGGACATGCATTCCTCGAGGGTTATACATTCTCTGCAAGTTACACTTTAGTGTCGGCGGAATGGCCCAAGATGGGGAATGGTCCAGACAATTATTCCTCGAGGGCAGACTCATTCTCTCCAGGATACACTTTGTTTAGTGTCAGAAGAATGGCCTAGGGTGGGGAGTAGTCCAGGATCAACAATCAAGGACAGTTATTCCTCGAGGGCAGACTCATTCTCTCCAGGTTACACTTTGTTTAGTGTCGGAAGAATGGCCCAGGGTGGGGAATAGTCCAGGACAATCATTCCTTAGGGCAGACTCATTCTCTCTAGGTTACACTTTGTTTAGTGTCGGAGGAATGGCCCAGGGTAAGGAATTTTCCAAACATTTCTCGAGGGCAGACTCATTCTCTCCAGGTTACACTTTGTTTAGTGTCGGAAGAATGGCCCAGGGTGGGAAATGGTCCAGGTTAAGAAATCAGAAACAATCCTTCTTCCTTGGTTGAGAAGAATGGGGCAGATAGCCTATTGTTAATATTCTATATTGAGGGAAAACATTCTTTCATATCTCACAGACGTGAGTGAAATATTGGCCCAGATGATTATTTTTGATATTCTATACTRAGGGAAGACACTCTTTCAGATCTCACAGACGTGAGTGAAAGATTGGCCCAGTTGATTCAGTTTTTATCATAACATTGTTTCTATGCAGATGAAGACTACTGTGGTGGCATACATTCTTTCAGATATCACAGACGTGAGTGAAAGATTGGCCCAGATGATATAGTTTTTATCATAACATTGTGTCTATGCAGGATGCTCTCAGATGTTTGTTATGAAGACTATATGACAGTAGATGAGGACTATTGTGGTGAATATGTTTCACCGTTCGCAACCTTACGTTACTGATCAAGTACTTGTGTGTTACTTGATGTGGTAGTTAACCACTGGATTGTAGTTATGTACTACTATGAATAGATATAGGTGTGTTCTATCTTTGTTCTAATTGCCTTGAATACTATCAACAGTTTATTGGAGATAATGATCATTCAGATGAATGATGAACATAGATTTTCCAGACGAAAAACAATTCAGAGCTTTTACTCCTCTTGTATCACTCTATGGTGAGAGTGACTTATCCATCATCTAACTACTCAGATGAAGTATGGTTTTGAGAGATGATGCCGCTGATGGCGATGGTGATGCTCATGATCTAATCATGAAATATTCTAGATGACTATATTGATGCTACCGGGTAAATGGTATATTTTGTGCTCAAGTCCATTACCTATAAATACCTCTCTAGCTAGGAGGGAGTGTTAATATTATGGTAACCGTGGGAGGTATTTTCCCCCACATGTGAACCTGATGAGAATAGAAGACTCCGGGAAGCAAGAGAAACCCTAATGAGTTAGCTAATAACCCTAGAAGCCTTGTCGGCTCAAGAAGATAATTTATATTAGGCTATTAGCCTCCAAGAGAAGAAGTCGGCCAGGATTAATAATAATATACTGAACAGACACATACCCAAAAGAAGAAGTCAGCCCCATAAAAATGGCAGGATTACTATAAATACAGGGCACCAGTTCTCATTTGTAGCATCTCAACAGTTGCAGACAGAGACAGTTCTGCGCAACAGTTTCCTAGTTGGTGCGCACTGCAGTTGCAGTCTGGTGCACAGGTTTGGAGGAGGGTTGCAGGTGCAACTACAATAGCAACTAGTTCACAGTTTTGGCTTGAATATCTCTTGGCTAGGGTTTGGGACTATCTGATCAATCTTTTGTGTTGCGCTATCCTTGGGGAGAGATGCGCTGCCCTTTGTTTGGCTATCTAGCCTAGGGTTTGCTTCCGGAGGAATTCTCAGTCAAGGTTAAGGTGCTCGAAGGGAGGCTTTGGCCTGTGGTTGGGTGACGAGGATATCGTCAATGGTTAAACGAGCACACCATCTTCTATATTCTAACAATAATAACTCATTAAACATATTATAAATTTATAAATAATAATAATAATAATAGAAAATCAATAAAAAGAAATAAAATTTCACTACAATTTAAAACACTTCAACAAAATAAAGTTATAAATATAAGAATGAAAAGAAAGTTACTATAGATTTCACCAGCCCTCCAATAAAAACCAATATAATTTTACTACAATTTAAAACACTTCAACAAAATAAAGTTATAAATATAAAAATGAAAAGAGAGTTACTATAAATTTCATCTTTCCACCATAGTTTTACATTAGAAAATATTTTTTTGATATTTTTTAAAATAATAAAATGAATTTATTTTCTGACTTGTTTAGAACATCCATCACACTGCGGCTTTCTCTGATGGCTGTAGTTTTTTTTCCCTCTATCTCAATCACAAGAGGAGACATGGATTACTCTCCAATTAGATAGTCTCCATTTCTGGTGTTGTTTTCATTGAGGATTTTGTCGACAGTTGAAATTGCAATTTTCAGATTTGAATATTTTAAAATTGCAAATTTTAACCTATTTCATGATTTCTGAATAAATATAAATTACAATTTAAACTACAAATCTATATATCAGATTTTATTTGATGAATTCAATCAAAATTTTACCCAAAAATCCGCCCAATTTGTGGCTTTCGGATTCCTTGTCAAGGAAGGGTAGACGTTAGGTGTGAGAAGTCGATACAAAGCTAGGGTTCGTCTCCACCTGTGATATTTCACTTGGACATTGCAATACTAAAGAAGATGATTACTAATGTGAAACATAATTCTAATATTGTAGATGCTGGTGCCTGTATGATAGCGTGTAGGTTTTAGCTTTCATAGATAACAATGATAAGTGGAAGACAACTTGTCAAGTTAGGATGATATCAAATTTTTTCCGCGAAGTAAGTATGATGTCAAAATTATTTGATGTTATACCTATCGCCAGGGTTACATTAGCCAATATTTTTTATGTTTTTAAAATAGTAAAATGCATTTATTTATTCAATGATTGGTTTACCCATTTCACCTCTTATTAGTCCCCACCTTAGGCGTAGAAGGACTATAGCAATCGATAAACCGTTAATTGCATATTACTTTGTCTTTTGACCCGAAATATTTGCACAATACCTATTGTTGGAGCTATGGAAATAAAAACATATATTTTATATAATAAAAAGTAACATATATGTACTGATCTTATTGGATAAGAGATTGGAGGTCTTATTGCCGGCTTCACTATTTCCAATGTACTATATGGCAACATATCCAAAGTTTTTCTCGTAGTCAGTATGTTTTAATCATATATTTTTCCTGTATCTTGCTTCAAGGTTGATTAATGCTAGCATTAGTTCGAATGTTTCTATTAGCATTTTCTGCTACCCGAATATATCCGCAAGTTTTGATATGTAATAAACATATTGAAAAGTTTTGATATTAAAGCTTTGTAGTGATTGAGAATTCCAAAGTTTATAGTGTCTTTGGCGGATGTATATTTCTTAAAATGTATTGACACTTATTCCGAGATGCGTCAATAGGACTGACTGCGTAAATGTTCACATGACGCGACCTTTTGCAACACCCCTGACATCTTAACTGTTTGCATTCCGCGAGGTGCTTAGACAGCCTGAGAGTCTTAAATGTTTATGTAAATACAGTTCTCGGAGTACATTTTTCCTCGAAATTTTCTATACAGTTACAATGAATTTGCACTTGATTGTCTACCGCCAGTTCAATAGCCATTGTATGTTTCGTCCTTGTTCTGCCGTTGAAGCTACATACATTGTTTACTAGTTCAATGACTACTTCTTCTTCGCTGGTTTGTCGGTTTATTCCATTGTATTCTTCATCCTCGTAATCATTGAGGCTACATACATTGTTTACTGGTTAGTGAGTGGTTCTTGTTCGCTGGTTTCTCGGTTGCTGCTTGTTGTTGTTTCGCTGGTGATTCAAGCTGTGCTTCTGCATTTCATCGTTTCAGAGTAAGTTTGGATGCCGTGGTTTCATTTTGTATTCCTTGTTTGTTGTTTAGTTTGCAGTTTGCAAGTAAGAATGTTTGCTTATTTGTAGTCGCATGTTCCTTGTGTGTTTCTGGTTCCTTTTCTGTTTGGGTTGCAGTTTCGTAATCATTGGAGATACATATGTTGTTCATTGGCTCGGTGGTTCTTGCTGGTTTGTTGGTTCTTGGGTTGCTGGTTCTGTTTGTTTGGCTGGGGTTTGCGCTTTGGGGCATTGGGGGTGCAGTTCAACCTCTTTGTGCTTTCTCGCTGGTTTGGTCCTTGCTGGTTTCTTTTCTTTGATTCGACCTTGCAGGGTTGGGGTGCAATGACGATGGTTGGAGCTTTTTTTTTTTTTTTTTTGGATTGTTATTGTTTTGTTTGGGGCGCTTTACGGTGTTCACCCCCTGCACCCACCAGTGGATATGCAATTGTTTTATTTTCCATGTCTTCCAAAGTGGAGATTTGTTATTCTGTGAGATTTTCTTGGTGCTGCAGTCCTGCCATGAAAGAAAATAGTTGCATGCAAAATTGTTCGAGGATTACATGTGAATTTACAATACCTGCTGTATTTTTGTTGGAATAAATCATATGTATGCAGGGTACATTTATAAACCATGTATGGTCAGATGTGTGAATATGACATGACATGTCCTTTCTCCTCTACATAGACTGGTGTGCGCAGGATGCAATTTGTGTTGTTCTTGACATATGATATGTGAAACAAATATTTTGCAAGATTATATTTTCATGTCTGGAAGCATGTGTGGGTAATCAGCCATGGAAAACTGAGAACTTGTATCATGTGCACAACAGTCTGTGTAGAGGATAAAGAACATGGCTAGAGGGCATATGTGGATAAATTCCCAAGGAAAAGTAGAAATCGTTTCGCTGCGGCCATGTAGTTGCATGATATTTTGTGCCTTGTAATATATTTTGGCTAGGGAAAAAAATTGTACATGTTTACAACCATGGATAGAGAAGCGCAAAGGTTCATGTTTCTGCCTTTGTAGACTGTTCATTGAGTCAGTTTTTCTCTATGTACATATTGTTTGTTCTTCACTGAATACTAACTTCCATTGATGTTCATTAAATTTTGTGGGTTCCCAAATTGAAACAAACAGAGTAGCTGGAGAAAAAGAGAGAGTCTCGACTGCATCGACTGAAGAGGATATAGAAATGTGCATGCTTGTACTATTGTTTCATATTGCGCTGTTTTGTATTTCATTTATGGTCTGGATATGTGTTAAGCTAGTTGCATACCTTCCTACATGGTAAGTTTTCTTGGTTGCATACGTTTATTCCTGCATACTAAGCTAGTGCATGTTCATTGTGTTTGCACTCCATTGCTGCATTTAAACAAACAGAATGGTTGGACAGGACGAAGGACTCTTTGGTGGGTAAATAGGCCTATTTCTTTTTTGTTTTAGATGTCTGTTTTCAAACTAACTTGCCTTCCTATCGATTGCATCTTCCGCGTTGCTGCCTTGGAAAAAACAAGTTGCTTGGACAAGGAGATGAATTCTTCTGTGCAACAACAAAGGGTTCTGTGGTACAATCTTCTAAAAGGTATACCAAGTGTGCCGAAAAATTAAAGATACAAACCAGGTGCGTGCATATAATATAGAATGCATATATTTGCTTAATCCTGATGTCCATCTGCAAATGATTGCATCAGAAAAAGTTGGACTAGTGAGACGACCATGAGCAGTCAGTCATCCCAGACATCGGTGGACCGACAAGGCCAAAGGTAAAGATGCATGCACTATGCTCTTACTATGTTTACTAGACAAATATCCCGGGCTATATATTCATCTATGGCATGGCGAATATGCTGATGCCATCTATAGTACATGGTTTGCATCTCGCAAGAAGTATCAACAAGTATGACCAAGACGCCGAACCTGCTGCATGTTTCACAGACTAAGAGGTGTCGTTGCGAAACTCTGGCTCCATAGTTCATCAAAAGTATGCGAGTACTTATAGAACACTACCATTCACTTTAGTTTTCCTGTTCAAAAAATGTCTTCAAGTCTAGATTTATGACATCCAAAGTACTGTCAATAGAGGCCTTGAACAATCACCAAACTGGACAGGTGTTAGTCGGGGACATAATGGTTGTCTATGCCACCTACTTGGACAAGGCAAACAAAAGTAGACCCATTATGCATGCTTATATGACAGACAAGGACACCATGATGATAGTCACACTGACTATTCCTCTACAACTTGTCCAGAAACATGCAGAAAAGATATTGCCGTGTAATGGGATATCCATTACAAATTTTAATATATTGCCAAAAACAGTATATGACCGTGGTGATTGCGATCAAATTATTTCGGTCAACGAAACAAGCATTGTGGAAAAAATTCCTCCTATTTGTTCAGAATACTGCTTCCTCCCGGAATCGACTATTAGGCAACTTGCACAGAGCACTGATATTTACCCAATGGGAACGATTGGGATTGTTGTCACACTGGCTAGGAAATTTAGGTCACAACACATTCTTCATATAAAGGATGGAGAGTCAGACAACGAGAAGGCAATGGCACCACTTTTCATATTCAATTTTGTTGTTTACTTTCACTTCTGCATGTATGTTGAATAAATTACACAAAAATTGCACTATTCCATGTTGCAGCTACAATTGTTCGATACGTATTCAGATTTGTTTTCGTTAATGGAACAACAATTGCATAGAGGGCAGATTCCACTTATGCTATTCAAAAATATAACAAAAAATAAGGATGCTAGAGAAACGATCTTTCAGACAACCCAATCAATGTTTGTAACAGAGTTGCGAGCAGATACAGTAAAGGATATGGAGAAGCTAGCTAGCTCTACAATTTTTGTGCATATACATTTACAAAATCATCCTCGCTTTGCTTATAGAAATAGCCTTCAACAAATTTCTGCAGCTGTTAATTTTTTTTTTTTTTTTTTAAAGGGGAGGGTGGGATGCAGTTGCTCAATGTATTAATTCCTTTGCTCGCATTCCCAGGTTGAAGGGATTTTAGTTGCAGCCAATGTGTACTCGACCCCCTTTGAGCCTGTTTGTGCAAAATGACATTCCGCTGCCTTTGCCTCCGCTTTGATAACTGATGATACGATTGATTATCTGCGATGCGGTGAAAAATGACCATATATTTATGGACATTACCTCAGTGGTGTTATTCGAATCGTGGGCAACACAACCGCGCACTGTATGATCAGGAAACCGCTATTACAAAATGTGCTTCCTGAGTTGGTAGAGTTTTCGTATGAAACATATCTACAGAAAAAGGCAAGCAATGTCTACATGCTGTGATAGCTTCAGATACAAAGAAAATTCACCTTAAATGAGGACAATGCAATTTTTCATATTGGCTGAAAAGGGTAATTTTTTTTTTTATATGAAACTTTGAGAGGAAATGAAAATACCTCATGTATCTCTGTAATATTTGTTCAACATCCAGATGAAAGTTCGTTTCAACAGAAAACAAATGCGGCGATGTATTTTATTTGTATATCAAATTGTTTGGTGTAAAGGTTGATGGGTTCATCTCTATGGAACCTTCTAGGAACTTGCTTGTGGACTGTTTAAAGTATGGTTGGTTCTTGGTTATCTGTTTTTTATGTCAATTTGTATACCCTGGAACTCTAGCTGTTCTTTGGAGGACACCGAACAATATAATTTTTTTTTTAGCCAGATGGGACGTAGATCCGCCTGGTAATTTCTATGGCGCTGTGACACAACTGTACTGTCACTTGCTTTAGCAGATTTCCTTGATCGATGAACTTGGTGAAATTGTTGTTCTGAAATAATTTGAAATCAATGAATATATAGTGACCAAACTGCGACTGTCCTCACATACAAACAAAAGGCTCTTAAAATACAAATTGGCCGTTGTTTTCGCATTTTTTCTTATTCAATGAAGTTAGTCAGATTAATATCCTAGAATAATTTGAAATCAATGAATATTTAGAGTGCGGAATGCAATTATGCTATCATATGAACAATAGGCCCTTAAAATTCAAATTGGTCCTTGTTATGCTTGCGGTTATAGAATTTAAAAAAAAAATCTTTTCTTTCCTTGATTCTTTTAAGAATAAGCGATTTAACATCCTTTAATAATTTAATGCGCCAGCTCTCAAGTCCATTTGTCAATCTGTATATGGCGGATCTCCGAACACAGGAACAATGAAACTGCAATGTTGCCACAGGGAGCCCACAGGTTCCTTTGTCAATTTGTATATCGTGGAGTTGTGGGTAGATTTTGTACAATGCAGAACAATAAAGCCCCAATTTTCATCCCGTGAGCCTGAACAAAAGAGGCCCATTTTTTATCCCGCCAGCCCCACAGCCCCTGATAAAAAAAAATCGTTAAATATGAAATATATACAGAATTGTTATAGGATAATAAAAGTGCAATGTTCAACGAACCAGCTCGAGTCCTCTTGTCAATTTGTATATGGCAGAAGTATGGATGCTATTTGTAGCAGAGGGAACAATGGAGACTCTATTTTCGGCCCGCTCGGCCGTGAACCCGCCATCCAAAAACTGCCTAAAAGTGCAATGTTCAAGCAACCATCCTGAGTTCTCCTGGCAATTTGTATATCACAGAAGCTCGGGTGGTATATGTAGGAGAGGGAACAATAGAGACTCTATTTTCAACCCGCCAAGCCGCCAACCCGTGATCCAAAAATTGACCAAGTATGGAATGAGGAATCTTCATATGCTGTATAAAATCTCATTCCATAGTTAATATAGAGACTATGTCCACAAGTCTGCTTGTCAATTTGTATATCGCGGAAGTGAAGATTCTATTTGTAGAACACAGAACAATAGATACTTAATTTTAAGCCCGCCAGGTCACGAATCTGCGATCCAAAAAGTGCTCATGTATGGAATGAGGGATCCACATATGTTCTAGAACAATGTGTTTGTACAACGGGGAACAATAGAGGCCCAATTTCCAACCTGCCAACCCCAGAGCCCCCGATAGAAAAAAATTGATAATTATGAAATGGATACGGAATCGCTACGGGGCAATAAAAGTCCAATGTTCAACGAAGCAACCCGAGTCCACTTGTGAGTATTCAATGAGGGTTCGACATACTTAATTTTCAACCCGTCTATGGAATGAGGGATCCACATATGTTCTAGAACAATACAAATGCACTATTCATCCAAGCAACCCATAGCTCCTCCTGTCAATTTGTATGTCATAGAAATATGGGTGCTATTTGTAGGAGACAAAACGATAGACACTATTTTTGGTCGGCCAGGCCGCGAACCCACGATCCAAAAAATTCCTAAGTATGGAATGAGGAATCTGCATATGCTGTATAAAATCTCATTCCATACTTTATAGAGGCTATGTCCACAAGCCAACGTGTAAATTTGTATATCACGGAAGTGTAGGTTCTATTTGTAGAACACAGAACAATAGATACTTAATTTTTAGCCCGCCAGGCCGCCAACCCACAATCCAAAAAGTGCCCAAGTATGGAATGAGGACTCCGCATATGTTCTACAACAATACAAATGCAAAGTTCATCCAAGCAACCCGTAGGTCCACATATGTTTTAGAACAATGTATTTGTATAGCGTAGAACAATAGAGGCCCAATTATCAGCCCGCCAGCCCTAGAGCCCCCGATCAAAAAAAATTGCTAACTATGAAATTGATATGGGATCGCAATGACACAATAAAAGTCCAATGTTTAGCGAAGCAACCCGAGTCCACCTGTCAATTAGTATGAAATTCGTGATTCGCATATGCTATATAAAATCTCATTCCATACTTTATATATAGACTTTGTCCCTAGGTCCGCGTGTCAATCTGTGTATCGCAGAAGTGTGGGTGCTATTTGTAGGATACAAAACAATAGATACTTAWTTTTCAGCCCCCCAGGTCGCGAACCCACGATCCAAAAAGTGCCCAAGTATGGAATGAGGGATCCACATATCTTCTAGGACAATACAAATGCAWTGTTAATCCAAGCATTCCATAGCGACTCGTGTCAATTTATATGTCGCAGACAGCTCCAGAGTCCTCGGTAAAAAAAAATCGCTAACTATGAAATTGATACGGGATCACAACGGGACAATAAAATTCCAATGTTCAGTGAAGCAGCCCGAGTCCACCTGTCAATTTGTATATCGCTGAAGTTTGGATGCTATTGGTAGGCGACGAAACAATAGACTGTTTTCGGTGTGCCAGACCGCCAACGCATGCTCCAAAAACTGCCTAGGTATGCAATTAGTGATCCACATATGCTGTGTAAAATCTCATTCCATATTTTATATACAGATTATGTCCATAGGTCCGCGTGTCAATTTGTATATCGCGAAAGTGTGGGTGCTATTTGTAGGATACAAAACAATAGATACTTAATTTTCAGCCTGCCCGCCCGCCCGTGAACTTGCGATCCAAAAAAGTTCCCAAGTATGGAATGAAGGATGCACACATGTTCTAGAAAAAAACAAATGCAATGTTCAGCCAAGCAGCCCATGGCAACTCGTGTCAATTTGTATGTCGTGGAAATCTCAGTGCTATTTGTAGGACAAGGAACAATAGAGACTCTTTTTTCGACCCGCCATACTGCAAACTCGCGATCAAAAAACTGCCTAAATATGGAAACACGAATTCACATATGCTCTATAAAATCTCATGTCGATACTTTATATAGAGACTCATCTCTGCAACTCCCACCATCAATTTGTATATCATAAAAATCTGGGTGCTATTTGTAGGAGACAGAACAATAGAGACTCTATTTTCGGCCTGCCAGGCCACGAATCCAGGATCCAAAAACTGCGTAAGTATGGAATGAGGAATCCACATATGCTGTATAAAATCTCATTCCATACTTTATATAGAGAATATGTCCAGAATCCCACTTGTAAATTTGTATATCGCGGAAGTGTAGGTGCTATTTGTAGGACACAAAACAATAGATACTTAATTTTCAGCCTGCCAAGCCACGAACCCGCGATCCAAAAAGTTCCCAAGTATGGAATGAGGAATCCACATATGTTCTAGAACAATACAAATACAATGTTCAACCAAGCAACCCATAGGTCCTCCTGTCAATTTGTATATCGTGAAAATCTGGTTGCTATTTGTAGTACAAGGAATGAAGAATCCGCATATGTTCTAGAACAATACAAATGCAATGTTTAGCCAACCAACCCATAGGTCGTGCTGTCAATTTGTATATCGCGGAAATTTGTGTGCTATTTGTAGGACACAGAACAATATTTAGTATTTTTTCAGCCCGCCAGGCTGCGAACCCGCGATTAAAAAAGTGCCTAAGTATGGAATAAGTGATCCGCATATGCTGTATAAAATCTCATGTCTATAATTTATATAGAAACTCATCTCCGCAACTCCCGTTGTCAATTTGTATATCACGGAATTGTGGGTGCTATTTGTAGGGAACAAAACAATAGATACTCAATTTTCATCTCGCCAGGCCGCGAACGCGTGAAACAAAAAGTGCCCAAGTATGGAATCACGGATTCAGATATGTTCTATACAATCTGATGTCCATACTTTATAAAAGTACATGTTTAACCAACCAAACTGCAACTCTGCCTATCATTTTGTATCTCGTGGAAGTGTAGGTGCTATTTGTAGGACACAGAACAATAGAGGCTCAATTTTCAGCCCGCGAGGCCGAGAACCCGTCTGCCAGGAAGAGAACCATCGGGCCTTCATGTCTCCTACGTATATATTCTTCCATTTTTCTTTTGTAACCCGCCTGACCGCTTTCCATATGCAATAATTAAGCTTTAATGCTGGTAGCCATCCTACAACAACTGTTACAGTCTTCATTACTGTCCGGAATTTCGGAGAAGATTTGTCATTAGTATGAATTAAACTAAGATTTGCGCACAAGCATGTTATCCTTTCCAAGTATTCATTTCAAAGGCGACGCAATATTTTTTTTTTTGTCCACTGACGGGTTGGTGCTTTTAAGAAATTTCCGATTCTTAATGTCTTTTCGCCGTCACCGCCACCTTTGCACTTTTTTCTAATTGTGCAATTAGTGAGCTGTGATGGTCACAACTCATTTTGCATGAACCCTAGAAATTGTCATTGATCAACGGAAGGCTCGAGGAGATATTCCATTGATACGCATTAAACCAGACTTTGCGGAGGCTTATATTATCCCTCCCTGATTTTCGTTTGAAACATTGTCTCGAGAAAATGAAAATTGTTAATAACTTGTGGCGACAATTCTCTCCACACATAGTCAACACATTGGGGCATAATGGCCACAGGTTCCACTAGTCTAGGGCATATTCTTACTATTCATCTCTCTCTGGCCACGAGAAAAAAATGAGATGGTCCCTTGGTACACCGAGAGATATATTTCAAGACAAAAAATTCGATGCCAACCTTGGCTGCTCAGAGAACCTGCCCACTTGCAGTCATGCCTGTCGCAGAACTTTATGCCATGAATTCCAAGCCAGAAGAAGATGATCTGATGGACGATGATATGACAATGGATGATGGAAATGCAAAAACTATTCCCACTCCTGGGCCCAAATTGAAATGAACCATAACGAACGGACGTTCACGGTTTGGTGATCGCAGTCACGACAACACCAAAAGGAGTTTCATAAAAAAAAAAACAGGCAGTGAACGCAACAACCACTTTCCATCGCCAAAGTAGGAATTTCAAAGTTCCAAATTAGTCCATTCCAGGTGCAAGAGTTTGACTGTAAAGCAATCATATGTTGATGCTTCCAGAGATATATTTCAAGCCAAAAAAATATTGTTTAACATTTTCGGGTATCAGGTGAAAAACTTTCGCTGCTGCGACGCATTTTCCTACTAGTCATCTCCTTCTGCCCAGAATGAACTAATTTGGGCCTCTGTAATTGCACGTGCAAGCTGTGCTACTAAATTTTTTTCGACTATGAAGAGCCGGTTTCAACTAAGGCCAATTCCACTTGCCCTGCAACCATTTTCGTCTTCTTCCTTAGGCAAAGCTTCTGAAAAATATCAATTTCATTAGAGGCTGATTAATCGAGGAGAAAACTCCAAGGATCTTGCATACTGTGGAACCCGTGCCTGTGTTTGTCGTAGATACCTTCAATGTTTTCAACCGAAGAACTGGATCCAATTTCTAAGCATAGATGTACAATATTCAATACTTTTCTTATTTTTTTAAATGGATTTGCTATTACGAAATTTTGGCCTTAGAATCTTCGTCTCTGCCACTTTTCTGGGCTTCACACATGTTCTAATTGGCATACTTCGGTGCTCTCGTACTTCTTCGATCTTCTGTTTACTAATACCAATGTAAAATGTTCCAGCAAAACCGTTCTTCTTGTTTCTAGAGATGCAATTATTAAGTTTTAATGCTAATTAGTACAAAACAAAGTTCACTACTTCAGTTGGTATGTTACAGTCATGGAATAATTTATAAAGAACATAATTGCATGTGCACGTTGCAATAAAATGTAATCTTCAAAAATGCATTTCCTGATAACTAGTAGATCATGATTTTGCAACAATGGGGCTTCTTTGAAACCAATTCGCACTTACGAAAAATGTCTTCCGCCTTTCTATTTTCCCAATTCATGTGTTTCCAACCATCATTTCCCCTTTCTTTAAATTGACCCTCTATTGTTCCCTGTCCCACAACTGCCACCCAAAGTTCCGCCATATAGAAATTGATAGGAGGACCCCGCTGGCTGCATCAACATTGCACCTCTACTTTTCCAGGACCTCCAAACAACATTTGTAGCTCTGCTATATACAAATTGACAGATATACAAATTTGCAACTGTTCTGAGATCATTCCCTTTTCCGTATTACAGTCGACCTATCATGCCCTTTTCATGATCTCTTCCGTTTTACACATTTTGCACTCAAAAATTCCGAAACATGAAATTTTACCCTTTTCTGTATTACGGTCCACCTATCATGCCCTTTTCTGTGATGCACATTTTTTGCATTGAAAAATTTCAACAAATACAATTTAACCACTGCTTCCTCACATATTTACTGGAACTATTGTCAACCCATTTTGAAGCCCATCTGTCCGCTTTCCATACTTCACCATTTGTTCAAATTTCTTTAGGGAATCGTCCCTTTTCCGGGTTGAAGAAATATTTAGTTCGTAGTCGTTGTTTCCTATGCTAACGTCCTTTTGGAATTAGTAGTTGGCAATTATATATAATATCTTATTGCTACGCATGCAATTAGCAATTTCCCTATTCCATACTTAGCCATTTTGCCAAAATTCCGCAAATATACAAACCGGTCGCTAGACTCCCCCTTCATGATCTCTTCCTGACTATCCTCGTAACCATTTTTTGAATCACATCCAATCGCTTTTCAGAACTTGCCATTCTTTCCTTGCTCTCCGTCATCTCCGTCACCTTCACACTTCTCTACAATAAAATAAAATATAAAGTTATATATATATATAGACATATCTTGTTTCTAAATATGGAATTATTGGCATTTAATTCTAACAGGCCATCATGCAGAAACCGTATATATTGTCATTGATGGGAGAAAGGGCCGAGGAAATCTCGTATTCATGCCCATTAAACCAAAATTTGCGGGGAGATTATATTGTCCCTTCCGAGTGTTCATTTCAAAATCATGAAATCCCTTTCACATTGCGCGGCCTTCGTACGTTCAAGAAACCTCCATTCCTTAATTTCTCTTCGCCGTACCCGCCACCTTTGCATTTCTAAATATGCAATAAATAAACTTTACTCCTAACAATTCATCATGCACCACCAATACCGATTATCATTAATCAATGAAAGGCTCGAGGAGCTTTCCCATTCATAAGCATTTAACAAAGATTTAGCAAAAAGTTACATTACTCGCTGTGATTGTTCATTTAAACCATCATCTGCAGCAAAGCAACCTTCTCATAAACCTATGGCATCAGTTCCACACCAGTTCTGTGGAGATACAATGAACATATTCGGCCGTCATGACCAGAACTTCCACTGGTCCAGGGCATTTTCTTATTACTCAACCTTTGCCACAGAGAACTAAGTAATTTGGACCTCCGGGATTGCTCATACAAGATGTTTCCCTGAGTTTTTTGATTATAAGGACTTGGTCTCTTGGTGCACCGATAAATTTATTGCAGAGAAAAGAATTATTCCATTGCACGACCTCTCTTCTGTTTCTTTGTCACCTCAGCTCTTCTGGCAGATGCTGAAATTGCCCGAGCCAACATTGACATTCAAAGGAGAAGATTGCAAATAGTTCCTAGCAAAGCATAATAATGGATTGTACCTCTTGCCCCTTTTTTTGGAAAACCCGGATCTAGTTCCTCAAGATATTACAAGCATGCAGGTTAGTTCATTTAAAAATCCTTTTCGCGAAATTGCTTGGCTGTTTACAAGAATAACGGGACAGGAATCCATAGCTACTGTTTCCTGCATGGCTCTTTACATTTTGTATTTCACAGTCAATGAACAAGGCATTTTTGATTGCGGAAGGATAATTTCTTATGAAATCTCTTCCCAATTGTCAAGCTACAAAAGGGGAAAGAAATTTTATATGTCATCCTATTTAGTTTTTGCAATAGCACATTCCTGTCGATTTCCGCAACTGTCTCTGTCCAAGAATGTCACCTATGATTTCCACCCAGTAATGTTATGGTACCAGGCCTTGTGGAAGCACAAGGATTCCCACTATTTTTATGAGGTTTTTAATGGCTTCCTGTCTGTTTTCAAACTTTTCTTGTTAGGAGAAAATGCTCCCCACTTATCTGAACAAGCAACTAATTTTTTGGACAAAAAGGGAACAGTCCAACATTTGGATAATTACACTGTCATAAGAATTTTTGGCTCCATGGAACAACCTGCTCTCCTTCCATGTCACATTACAGACACAATTTTTATTGCAGAAGTATCACGTCAATACAGCTACTGGTTCCATCTGTTCCAAAGGAAGAAAAAAAAACAGTTCATTCCTATGCCTTGGAAAATAGGGGAGTTCGTGTTGAAAAACGTCAAAAAATTTGACAATTTCGCAACAAATTTTAGTATCTCCAACCTCAGATATGCTGAACACATAAAAGGATTTGACCCCTATGATATTTTTAGACAACATTTACAATCACTTGGCCTTGGAGATTGTTTTGTAAATAAACACCTACCCAAAAACAAAGACAGTCACGGGCCTGCCTCTGATGCCGACGACGTAGAGACAGTGCAAAGCTGCACCAAATTGTACACACAACAGGGGAAATACACCAGTGACAAGATTGTTCAATCCACAAATACCACTCCAAAAAGTACAACATCCCAGAGCATCGCTCGAATGGCCCATCACAACAACAAATAAACCCAAAATTCTTCAAACGGAGGAGGAGATAACGACCCTCCTCACTCTAAAATCGATAGTTCTCACAAGCTTCCAGTGGAGAAGAAGAGAAAAAAAAATGTGGGGCAGGCAGAAGACCCATAAATTCAGACTGAGAACATGGAAATTGACACTAATCTAGATGCCATGTTCCCCTTCTTTGATCAGCCCGAGGACGCCATCCACCATAGCCATCCAATGGAAATATCCGTTGCCCAAAATTTTGATGAAGATGAATCCTTCATGTTCCAGAGCGCTGTTTTTGATAGTCGGAACAAAAAATTGATATTTCAGAAAAAAAATGTTAAAAATATCAAAGGCAAATCTTGTTCATAGGTTGACGTTGCCAACATGCGGCCGTCCCAAATCTGTCAACTTCACACCGCGACCGGAGAAGCACTTCATGACACCATTGAACACATGGAGACCCACAATGCCAAAATGAAGGACCGAGTCAAGGAATTGGAAGACACTTTCTTTCCTATGCCATTTCTTGTCGATCCTTTGGCAATAGCCATGCCTGGCACCCCTGCACCCAATGTAAAAGAACCCTCCACCCTGCTCGCATCCTATAAAGGATATGTGGAAAAGAATATCACAAAAAGAATGGAACTGGTCACCAATGCTTGGAAAAGATCACAAACCATCGCTTCCCTTGGAACCAGGGCACATAGCTTTCTTGAGCTTTTGCAAGCCGAATTAAAAGATGAAGAAAATTTCTTCTTAAAAACGGTCATCCCTTTTGGCAAGATTGTCAACAATATGACAGAAACAAAAAGAAGAGAAGAAGATCTTCCATCCAAAAACCGGATTGGCCAATTGAATGCATGTTGGAAAGAAAAAGTAAACAACCTGCATCTCATTGTTCAGTCATGTGAACAAGTCATATCGAAGAAAGATAAATTATTCATAAAGCTGTCAAATATAGACTTAGCCAGGAAAACAAACGACTTCCAAGACCCCCTCTTAATCGCAAACTCCTTTCCCTTAACCAGAGAAGAGTTCGATAAACAGGTTGCTATGTTGAAGACCTTCTCTCTAGAAAAGTTTTACAACATCCTTCAATTTGATCAATATCATGTCCATGACTGGCTAGTCAAATATGCAGTACAGAATGAGGAAATTCATCAGGCTCTCTCTAATCTTTCTATCGACTTCCAGGAATTAGAAAATGATATTTTCAACATCAAGATACAGAATGAGATCAACGTTGCTCCAATGAGAGAATACATTGAAGAATGGGTCAAAAGGCAATTGAAATAGGCTGCCAACGAAAGACAACAGGCAGTTGCCAGCATTCCAGCAGCCGTGGAGAACATCTTTGAAACCACAGTCGTCTCCGACATCAATGAAAGGGAAGCTGCAAGCAAATATCCAAAGCGCTCATATATACCCTCACTGTAAGTTTATTCATCCCATCTTTCTTTGTTTCTCAATCTGGTTATTCCACTTTCTTAAATAAACATGTATAGGCAAACACTTATACCTTTCCATTTATTTTCTTTTGCAGCTGTTGCACTCTATCTTCTTTCCACAATCCTGTTTCTTGTAAATATTTCCCTAATGGTTCGCGGGAGCCCCAATCCCAGTCTACATGACAAACACATTGAAATTCCGGTTTATATGTAACACACTTTGTTTTTTTGTATATTTCAAAATTTGCAGTGGTATGTAACAAACTTCTATTTTTTGATAGATTTCAAATAAAAATGCATCTAAATTTTTATATCCTAAAGACTCTACTCTTATCTTTCAACACTCTCTATAACAAATGCATTTATAGCAAATGTTCACAAATACATTACATTTTTTATATTTCTTATCTCCTATTAATTTTATGTCATCATATATTTTTATCTTTCACCAGTCGACATTGAAAATGCATTTAAATTTCCAAATTTAATCTTGCACTGTCAACAAATTTTTTGCTTTCTTCTATACTTTCAAAAAAAAAATGTTTGCTATATACTTTACAAAATTAGATGGTGCTCAGCCTACCAACTGTCATTTACTTTTGCCCCATCTTCCAAAATATGCACCTTGCACACAACATTTCCCTCATATACATTTTGCACCAAACACTTCGTTTCATTTACACTTCGACCCCATTTTTCAAAATTTGCTTTCTAACCTCCTTGACAGGGACTCCGCTACCACACAACCTTGTTCATTCTAGTCTCACCGACAATGTAATCATTATCTTCTGACTTCTCTAAGACATCCCTCACGCTGCGACTTCCTTTGATCAAGACACATACATTGATATACAATATCGACATACATTCAATCGAGGGAAAAGTCAAAATGTCGGCCTATTCATCTTCAAAATGATTGGAACCGGAATGTTGACCCTGTTCATCGTCAATAGAGAGGTATGACTTTCATGAACTTTTAAATTAGGCAGGTTTGATGATTGCAAATGTTGTTAATATAAGAATTAGGTTATATATGAACTTTTAAGTTGAAGTTTGTAACAATACTATATTGGTAATAAATCATAAAATATGAAGTCTTATAGAGTTAGAAGTTTGTAACTCGATTGTATTTGCAATAAATCATAAAATATGAGGTTATACTATGTTGGTAATAAATCATAAAATGTGAAGTTTTATAGAGTTAGAAGTTTGTAACTCTATTGTATTTGTAATAAATCATAAAATATGAGGTTATACTGTGTTGGTAATAAATCATAAAATATGAAGTTTTATAGAGTTAGAAGTTTGTAACTCTATTGTATTTGTAATAAATCATAAAAAATGAGGTTGTGTAGAATAGGATTTATAAAATCGATATAAATTTATAAAAAATCAAATATATATAAGTTGGAAAGTATTTCATACATGTATTTAAGGATTTGAAACTTTGAAATTGAAAATTAAAAAGTAAAATTACGGTTTATGATGAATAATTTAAAACACATAATTGCATAAATTGTTAAAGAAACAAAATATAATATTTAATAAAAATAATATAATTGCGAAGGAATATCAAGATAATAATTTATTATGGAAATAAATATATTTAAAATAAATAAAAAATAATAACAAATGAATTGATAAAAACTAATTACTTTGTACTTTAGATACAATAATTATGTCTATAGGCGTACATCTATTGGAAATGGGTAGATTTAATGAGATTTTATTTATACATCAACATGTAATGGACATGTTTCATATCATTTGAATATTCTTAGTCGTCACATAAAATCAATGGTTCTCATCTGAAGCATTAACTTCCTCCCATGATAAAAGATGTGCATTAGTCATTAAAATGGATGATTAAGGTAATTAACAAAGTAATAATGTATTACTTTAGATTTAGTTTTTTTTACAGCCTATAAATTTCTTACCGAGGTATGTGGAACTTTGTGAATTAGTGAAGCACTTCACCTTATTTACCCCTCTAGGCTTGGTGGCACGTTATTTACCACCTGTAAGCTTGGTGGGATGTGTGGATCTAAACGATCTTAAACCAACTTTTAGTTGCACACTTCACCTTAAACGCTCTTAAGCTAGCATTTACTGGGTGTGTGGAGCACCTCCTTACCATCTATTCAGACCTCTTGATGCCTTCGACTTGTCGATACCATCCATCTGTAACATCCCTCTCTTGCGAGCACATGTTATTGACTATTCTTTGAGGACACTTGTGTGCAAATGATACTGTTTTAGTATATGGTTATCTGTTTCGCTTATGGATTCTTATGTTTATGTTGATGGGTTATGATTTATATTATTTGATATCTATGTATTGATAGATGCTATTGACGAGTTTCCCCTGAGTGTGCATGACACTTGACCGATTCAGGATGTCGATGGAATCAATGGTCCTCCTTGGACTCCGGATTGAGTCAGGGAGTGGACTATATTGGTTTGAGTATTTCATTTATGCATATGTGACATATGATCGATTAGATTATGATGTTGTTTATGGATCATTGACAGTGTTTCGTTTATGGATGCAAGCTGATGATTGTTTTCTAATATGACTCACATAAGGATTAAATGGGCCATGCACATAGACCAGATATTGAGGGAGAGGTGTAGCAACATCCCTGACATAATGTACTACAAATTTCATCGTGGCTTGAATTGTAGGTTAACAATTACCTAGTTCGAGATATCCACGAGTCCGTGAGGGCACACTGAGACAGATGCTCATGAAGATTCTAAGGGGTGCGCAATAAGGTAGGGTCCTTATTCCTTAGAGGCCCTTAGTCTCTCAAAAGGTCACATGAATACAATATTGACTTCGAGGGCTGTACAACTACCAAAACCAGTCAAAGGCAAGTGGCACCCTTGGAGCATGGAGTGCGTCTTGAAGGGAATGAGCAAAATTAATTTTTTTAATCAAAGACAAGTGGTACCCTTGGAGCACATAGTACATCTTGAAGAGAATGTCGTGGAATTAAAAAAAAAAAATGAGTCAAAAAATCTAGGTGGCCTAGAAAACTTTGAGCGAATGTTAAACCTTGTAAAAATATTGAGCACTACCAAATTAATTGATTGATTAATTAATTAATTAAAGAATTAATTTATTAATCATAATCCCTAAGGGTCTAAGCTCATGCAAATAAAAATTTAACTAATCCTAATTCTAAGTTAGTGAGAAGACTAAAAAATAATTTATAAATTAAATAATGAGGGGATGAAATAAATCAATTTAAGAAATCAATGAAAATAAAATAAATCTAAAGAGTGAGTTACTACACATTGTGAAAGAAAATACCAAATTAGAATTTAAAGTAAGAAAGGAATAAAGAATAAAAGATTGTGTAAGCATATAAAGGTATCTAGAGTCTAGTTAACACTAGTCTAACTAGAGAATAATCATATTTTAACTCAACTCAGTTTTAGAAAGACGTCAGTCATTAATTGTAAATAAAGGGAATAAATTGACAACTATGAGTGATTTTAGGAGCGTTTTTAGGATGGGTGAGGGAAATTGAATTTTAATTAAATTAAATTGTGGATTTACTTGTGTAACTAAGGAAATGGGTGACAAGTGTATGGGGGAATAATTCCTAATTAAATTTTTTAAAAATGAATTAAATGTGCAAATGGAAAGGTGTCAATCAAAAAATTGTATAAAAAAATTGGTTGAGACGAGGAATGGATCAGACTGGTTATGAGCAAGGTTATACTGCAAAAATTCTAATTGGTTTTACTTGTGAGAGTTGGGATACCCAGCTCAAGAGAGAGACTGGTGGCTCTACCTTGTGAGGCGAGTTGGGAGCTAGAGGATTTTGGTTGTGTTTGTACGTGGCCCCTTTGAGGCTCGGGGGGATAAGGGGGAAGAAGAGTACCCCTAGTGGTGACTAGGAGGAACTGGTGAAGTCTCTGCGATTAGCAAGCGGGAGGACGTGAAGAACGCCTGTGGCCGAAGATCATCTCCAGGTTCACCTTCATCATCGGCTACAAAATTTTATTGAGAATTGTCTTGCATTAAGATTTAAGATGTACAAGATTTTAAACTTCACTAAATAGACATTAGTTCCGGTATTTAATTTTCTGTAAGATGTATTTAGAATAAAAATGGTTTTGCAAGTTGTACATTTTTCCTTAGAGTTTAATTGTTTTGGTCATTTAAAATTCCATAGAAATTACACAGTCTTTGATCATTGCATGTCCCTTGGCGTTTTATGGAATTCAATTTAATCTTAGCTTAAACAAATTGCAACCAAATTTCAACATTCTTATGGTCTTGGTGAAATTGGTGTTAACCTTTGTGCTGCAAGTTGACCCTCTGTGTTTCCTTTACAAGTGAAACCTCTCTGATTTGTTTCATTACCCATAAATTATTTCACCCTTAACCTCTGCGTTGCAAGTTGACCCTCTGCATTTTTTTATGCTAGTTCTTACTATATGTGTGGAGCAAACCCATGCATTTATCTACCACCAAACTCTGCATTTTGAGGAGATTATAAGCTATGTTCCTTCAATCCACTTTCCCAACGATTTACTTTAAGTTCTTTGTGTTCTTATGAAGGTTCTCAAGCTCTACGCCTTCAATCCACTTGTCGAGTGATTTACTGTAAATTCTCTATGTTTTTATGAAGGGTCTCAAGCTATGCGCCTTCAATCCACTTTCCCAATGATTTACTTTAAGTTCTCTACGTTTTTATGAAGGGTCTCAAGCTCAACGCCTTCAATCCTTTTGCCGAGTGATTTACTTTAAGTTCTCTGCATTTTTATGAAGGGTCTCATGATTTGCTCCTTCAATCCACTTTCCCAGTGATTTACTTTAAGTTCTCTGCATTTTTATGAAGGGTCTCAAGCTCTACGCTTTCAATCCACTTGCCCAATGATTCACTTTAATTTCTCTCCATTTTTATGAAGGGTCTCAAGCTCTACGCCTTCAATCCACTTGCACAACGATTTACTTTAAGTTCTCTGCATTTTTATGAAGGTTGTCAAGCTCTGCACCTTCAATCCACTTTCCCAGTGATTTACTTTAGGTTCTCTACGTTTCTATGAAGAGTCTCAATCTTTGCGCCTTAAATCAACTTGCCCAATGATTTACTTTAAGTTATATGCGTTTTTATGAAGGGTCTCAAGCTCTATGCCTTCAATCCACTTGTCCAACAATTTACCTTAAGTTCTCTATGTTTTTATGAAGGGTCTCAAGGTCTGTGCCTTCTTTCCTTTGCCCAACGAATTGCATCATTTTTCTCTATGTTTTTTCGAGGAGTCAAGGCTATGCGCCTTCTTTCCTTTGCCCAACGAATTGCATCCTTTTTTTCTCTGCATTTTTCTGAGGAGTCAAGGATCTACGCCTTTTTTCCTTTTCCCAATGAATTGCATAATTTTCTCTGTGTTTGCACCTCAAAAAAAAATTCCCAGCCATTGTGATTTTCGCCCTGCGATTTCCTTGGTTTTTAGAATTGTTTTAGTTCTTAATTCAGAGTATAAGGGTTAAGTTAGGACATCTTATTTTCCTTTCTTAACAAATTTAGTCTTCTTAAATTCTTGGTATGGTGATGCATTTGATTGAAACCCATAATTAGGTCTTATCATGAAGTGACCTCTTATAGTATTTTATTGGATTTATAAGATGATATTGAGTCCTTACAGGTGACTAATTAAGATTGGCCCCTCGATTCCCTCCATGGTACTATATATCCACCCAGGTTCCTTCATTTATGGGTCCTTCTTTAATTATTTAATTAGAATTATAAGTAAACTCTGAAGTTCTCCTTATTATTGCTTATTAAGACTCGATATTTTGGTTTATAGATGGATACATAATGTAAGTAGTGTTAACTTAATGTATCGTTGAGAGGATATATCCTCGCATGGGTTCTCATAATGAATATGAATTTTGTCATTCCCTCACATGCTCCTAGAAGATGCCATTGAATTGAGATGTATAGTTATGCTACCTGAGATTAAATTGAATTGCGCTCTTGATTTATTTATCCTTATGAATATCCTTTTTCTCCCTTACCCACCTTGTTGCTTAGAAAATGATAGGGTTTAGTAGAATATCATGTTGCCCCATTAAACATTGTTGATGTATGATTGGATGTATGTGATTAGATCTCTTTGCACATGGAAATAAATGGACGAGTAACTATATTCTTGCGCCCTGAGTTTAATAGATTAGATTCCTTTTCACCTTGAATTAAATTGACAATTACTCTTACGCCATTGAATAATGTGATGTATTTTTGTAATAGAAATTTTGTGCCATGATATGTATGGATGGTCATGTGAATAGTTACTTCTTGCGCCACTAAAATGTTAATGAATACATGATTGAGCAAATGAATTCCCTTGCGCCTTGGATTATGTACTTAGATTTCCTCGCACTATGGACTAATGGTGATGCATGAATGATTACACTTTTATATTAGTGATCCAGGTGGATCATCTCAAAATTTGATAGAGTTAAAGTATTCAAAATGCAGAGTAAATCTTACAAAGTGGAAGAGCTCGTCAACAACTTTCCGGTGACGTTCATTTCGGGAAAAACGACCTCTAGATGACGAAGATATTAGCAGTTGAAGTTTCGTCAAAGATGGTTAAAATGGTGAAAAATGGTTGGAAATGGTTAAAAAATGTAATTTGGGGCTATGGGAATTGAACCCAAGACCTTAGGATAAGGCCACCATGACCCCATGGTTGGGAAAAAGGGGGGTGGTCAAGGGCTTAGCCCTTGACCTTGCCAACACCGAGGCCCCCCTTGGTATTTAAATGTTATTAAACCATGCCATATATCCAAAGTCCATATAATATAACCAAAATCCAACCATATGTGATAAATGCACCAAACCATATGTTATAACACGCCAAAGTTCAACCATATAATATAAACTATATGCCATAACATATATCCAAAATCGCGCCATACCATATCACATATGTGGTGGGAAGATAAGCCCACGGGTTTGACCTCGGGACTTTCACCCCCCTAACCACCACAGCTACCAACGCGCCATCGCCATGAGACGTGGCAAGAGGTGGCAAAATAATCTTAAAAATTGCTGAGATTTGGGGGATTTTTGGAGGGCGCGTGGCCCATGGCTCGTGCCTCCTTAAACCATTGTTTTCCTTATTTAAATGAGCCATGGGCACGAATCCCGAGGGGGGGGAGTTTGATGCAGACAGAGATTGGAACGCAAACCAAGGTGGTTTTTCATGCAGATCGAGGTGGTTTTTTGCATGCAACCTGGGGTGGATTTGCACGTAGCCCGAGGTGGATTTACACACAAATTGAGGTGGTTTTACACACGGTTTGAGGTGGTTTTGGATTTGCACGCATCTCGAGGCCATACAGACTATACAGATCAGAGGCAGATTTTGGGAGTTGTGCCAAGAAGGGCATTCTGAGTCCAGTTATGAAATATATTGAGTTTATACTCAATAGTCTCATTTTTTCGCAAGGATTATAGATCCAGCTTTAGTTTTTGCATTCAGGCATCCAGACAGAAAAGTGCTCACATAATCTTTCAGATACATAGAAAGGTATTCATGTTCATACTTAAAAGTCTCATAATTTCATTTTGCAGCTGTTGTTGAAGTCTGTTACTGTATATGAAAAACAAAATTCAGAATTCACTTTGTAAGCATTTGAATACTTAATCTATCGGCCTTCCCATTTGGAAAGTGGCCCGAAGACGTAGCCAGGGGGTCTGGTGAACTCCGTTACCAATTCTTGTTCATGGATGGTTTGCTTACATGTTGATGTGCTCATGTGCTTGATGGATGTTCTTTAATTTTGAATTACAAAGGTAGTTAATAGTTAAAAAAATTTAGATGCAAATAATAGTTAAAGATCTTGAATTTTAGATCAAGTTAATTTACAGATCAAGTTGGTATCAGAGCGAGGGTAACCAGTGCATTTTTGAGTTTATGTTATCAAGGTCCAAGCTTCAGCGTGGTGAAGGAGAACTTGAAGAGTTTGATCCAGAGATTGGTTCGAGAAGAGGAAGGATGTCTTCACCAAAACGAGAAGAAGCAACTTCTTCTATCCCTTATGAAGGGGAATTTCTGAAACCTTTCATGAGAATGCAAATGATGGTAGAGGAGCTCTATCAAGATCGAAAGAAAGGTGAACAAGGTGGACCATCTCATACAGAAGGTAAAAAAGAAGGAGGTGGTGAGGAACCTCCTAAGACCCCACCAACTTCTCCATCTTTTCTTGATGGTTCTATTCCTTCTCCATTTGAAAAACAAAAAACAAAAGTTGATCTTAATATGCCTCATTTAAATCTTGATATTAAGTTTGAATTACCTATGTATAATGGAGAGCTTAATGCTGAAAAATTGGACAATTGGATCTGTCAAATTGAAGTTTATTGTAGGATTCAAAAGTTTACTGAAGATGCTGTTAAAATTCAGTTGGCTTCTCTCCGACTTGGAGGGACTGCTCTCATTTGGTGGGAGAGCCGATCTCAAGAGGATCTTGCTACAAAAGGCAAAATCGTTTCCTCTTGGTATGAGTTCATTTTAGCACTTAAAAAACAATTTTATCCATTAGGGTATATGCAACAAGCTATGATGGATTGGCAGAATTTGAGGCAAGGTAAGGGACAAAGTGTGCAAGAATACACACAAGAATTTAGAAAAAGAGCCTTGGTACTTGGTATACCTCTCTACACTCAGGAAAATCTTCTCAAATATATAGGAGGATTGCATAATTATTTACGTCATATGATATTGATGTTTAATCTGACCAACCTTGATGAGGTACGTGTTCAAGCAACTCACATTGAGTCAAAAGGGAAGAGTATTCATGATGTTTCTTCAACTGAATCCGTCCAGGCAAAAGAAGGCAAGGAAAAGTGGAAAAGTAAACATGCAACTACAATGAAGAAGGGTGATGAGAGACCTACTTGCTCACATTGTCAAAAGCAAGGGCATGAAGAGGCAAAGTGTTGGAAGCTACATCCAGAAATGAAACCGAAGTGGTTTAAGGATTGGAAGGGGAAGAAAACAACCACGATTATCATTGAGGACCTTGGATCAGATTCCGAGGACGAAACAAAGATAACAATCGTAGGTGTGAAAGGTAAATCTATTGTTGATAATGATTCTAACATTGGTTCTTCATGTGCTTCTACTTCTAAAGATGATGACAATTCTAAGGATAGAAAGAGGAATGCATTGTTTCATATAAGAGTGATTACAAAACAAACAAAGGTCGACACACTCATAGATAGTTAAGCAATTGGGATTAACAACAAAACCATATAAGAAACCTTATCCATTAGGTTGGGTATGCAAAGATAAAAGATTACAAGTAACACAACAATGCGATCTAAAGTTTGCAATTACATCTAAGTTTGTAGATGGGGTTGAATTTGATTTGATCCTACTAGATATCTGTGGAATTGTGTTGGGTAGTCCGTACTTATATGAGCAAAAATCAATCTTCTATCGATAACATAATCAATATCACTTGTTTAAAGAAGGAATTGAGTACATAGTGCATTCACATTCATTCAAAAATGACAAATCATTGGGCACTACACAACAATTAAAAAGGGTTGTTAGTGCAAGTCGGAATTTGGCACTTATGTCTATGCAATGTAAGGAAGAAGAGAATCCTAAGCATGAAAATGAAGTGTCATTTCACTACAATGCACCTATTTTGGTTGATAGTGTTTCTATGGTTAAAAGTCAGCATGGTTTGGGTACAATCTCTTTTACATATTCAATGTTTATATTCATCTTATTACTCATCAACAGTATGTGGTTGGTTCCGACAATGTTGAATGAAGATGTGATTAAGAATGTGATTAATGTACTTAACAATGTCAGTGCAATGTTGATTGTTGTATTGCTGAGTCAGATGTATAGGTTCCAGGAAGAATGGATAGGTGATATAGGACAAGTGAGACAAACATGTCCTCACTTATTTTCTGAATGATTTCATACTTTTTGTGGCCAAAAAGCTTTCCAGTGGGAAGGTTTGATCCAGGTGGATCATCTCAAAATTCGATAGAATTAAAGTATTCAAAATGCAAATTAAATCTTACAAAGTGGAAGAGCTCATCAACATCTTTCTGGTGACGTTCATTTCAGGAAAAATGACCTCCAGATGACGAAGATATCAACAGTTGAAGTTTCGTCAAAGATGGTTAAAATGGTGAAAAATGGTTGGAAATGGTTAAAAAATGTAATTTGGGGCTATGGGAATTGAACCCAAGACTTTAGGATAAGGCCACCATGACCCCATGGTTGGGAAAAAGGGGGGTGGTCAAGGGCTTAGCCCTTGACCTTGCCAACATCGAGGCCCCCCTTGGTATTTAAATGTTATTAAACCATGCCATATATCCAAAGTCCATATAATATAACCAAAATCCAACCATATGTGATAAACACGCCAACCATATAAATGCGCTAAACCATATGTTATAAAACGCCAAAGTTCAACCATATAATATAAACTATATGCCATAACATATATCCAAAATCATGCCATACCATATCACATATGCGGTGGGAGAAGCCCGCAAGTTTGACCCTGGGACTTCCGCCCCCCTAACCACCACAACTACCAACGCGCCACCGCCATGAGACGTGGCAAGAGGTGGCGAAATAATCTTAAAAATTGCCGAGATTTGGGGGATTTTCGGAGGGTGCGTGGCCCATGGCTCACGCCTCCTTAAACCATTGTTTTCCTTATTTAAATGAGCCATGGGCACGGATCCCGAGGGGGGGGGGAGTTTGATGCAGGCAGAGACTGGCACGTAAATCAAGGTGGTTTTGCACGCAGATCAAGTTGGTTTTTTTCATGCAGCCCGAGGTGGATTTGCATGCAAACCAAGGTGGTTTTGCATGCGGTTCGAGGTGGTTTTGGATTTGCATGCATCCCGAGGCCGTACGGACTGTACAGATCAGAGGCAGATTTTGGGAGTTGTGCCAAGAAGGGCACTCTGAGTCCAATTCTGAAATATATCGAGTTTATACTCAAAAGTCTCATTTTTTCGCAAGGATTACAGATCCGGCTTCAGTTTTTGCATTCAGGCATCCAGACAGAAAAGTGCTCACATAATCTTTCAGATACACAGAAAGGTATTTATGTTCATAATTAAAAGTCTTAGAATTTCATCTTGCAGCTGTTGTTGAAGTATGTTACTGTATATGACAAACATAATTCATAATTCACTTTGTGAGCATTTGAATACTTAATCTATCAACCTTCCCATTTGGAAAGTGGCTCGGAGACGTAGCCAGGGGGTCTAGTGAACTCCGTTACCAATTCTTGTTCATGGATGGTTTGCTTACATGTTGATGTGCTCATGTGCTTGATGGATGTTCTTTAATTTTGCATTACAAAGGTGGTTAACAGTTAAAAAAAGTCAGATGCAAAAAATGGTTAAAGATCTCGAATTTTAGATCAAATTGATTTACAGATCAATTAGTCACGCGCATTGTAATAATGTTGATGTATGATTCCTAAGTAAATGGATTAATTGCGCACATTGAATGATGTTGATTTATGTTTAATCCGGTAATTAGATCATGCACGCACCTTGAAAATAATGTTGATTATTGTTCAAGTCAATGATTGATTAATCGTGTGCCTTGAAGTAAAGTAGATCTCTGCTTTTGCACCTTGAAAATAAAATAAAGTTGATTACATTGTGCCTTAACTTATGTTGTTGTATGATTGATTTAATAATTAAATTATCTTGCGCCTTGCAATTTATGTGATGTGTGATTGGTTATTAGAACATTATTGCACCATTGATTATCGTTGATGTTGTTGATTTAACTAGTTGGTTTTTGGACTTGATTGTGTTAGTGGGATGTAGACACCTCCTTGTTCCTCAGAACAATCGCCATCCCTGAGACCTTAAATGGTCAAAATAAATGGGATGAATCATGGGATTGAGCGTTGCTTATGTGTCTTGGAGATCCTAACCTTGCAGGGTAGGTTGGGTGGGTACTTTCTCTGTGTTATCTTTATGTGATGAGTTGATCTTGCATCGTCATTTATGATACTTGTTGATTTTGTGTTGTTATCTATTGCGATGATGTGTTAATTATGTGTTGTTACTAATTAGGATTGATGCGTTGGTTGTGTCATTATGGATTACGACGATGAGTCGCTTGTAATTCTTTTAATTATGATGTCATTGATTAGGCGCTGCTATGAATTATGTGTTTACATTAAATTCCTAATGATTTAAAAAAAATTACCTTTTGTGCTTCGCTTTCCTAGTCGTAACGAAGGGGTAGTTACACCGTTGGTTTCTTTCCTAGCTTATGGGCGCATTTTACCTTAAAATATCTTAAGCAAGCATTTACTGGGTCCATGGAGTGCATGCGCCTCCTTACCATCTATTCTGACCTATTGATACCTCTGACGTGTTGATTCCCTTCGACAATTTCTTTCCTGGATTACGATATATGTCCAACAATATAAGAGAAAATAATATAACAACCAATAAATACAATAAAAATATATTTATTTTTTCAACCACTTGTTTCGTTGATGTGTTTCCTTTTGATAGTGTTTATTCAACTATTAATTAATTATGTAACCCTTCATATAAACATGAACCCATATTGTTTATATGAAGGCATATTTTTTATATGAACGCATGAAGCTCATGGAACTCTCATTGTTTATATGCGTTCCAATAAGGAGAACGCTCATTGGAACGACATACGGAACGCTCATTGTTTATTATTGGAACGCATATGAATGCATATTGTTTATATGAACGCAACATGAGAATTCCATGAGTTTCATATGAAAGCATATTGTTCATATGTTTGTATTGTTCGTGTGATTGGAACACATATTGTTCTTGTTATTGGAATTTTAGTCTTGTTCACGAGGAATCACTATATATTATATTGTTCATATTGTTCTTGTTATTGGAATTTTAGTCTTGTTCACGAGGGATCACTATATATTATATTTATTATGTAAAGAACAAAATCATTGTTTAACGAGAGATGGGAATGTTTTACTTGCATATACTCTAATCCTTTAGCTAAGCCTTTTTTGTAACTCCATGCATAATTCAAAAAACTTATAAAGGAATCTAAAATATTTAAATCTAAGAATTTTAAGGTTTAATCTATAATCTATAGTTTAAATCAGGGTTAAATTTAATCTATAGTTTAAATTAGGTTTTAATCTATAATTTAAATCAGGGTTAAATTTAATTTATAGTTTAATTAAGGTTTAATTTTTAATTTAAATTAGGGTTAAAAAATATAGTTTAAATTTATTATCTTTAATCTATAGTTTAAATTATATTTAATCTATAATTTAATTTAATTTAATTTATAGTTAAACCCTAAGTTAAATTTAATCTAGTCCCCGAGGTGTAGGAGAGTCGGTGATGGAGTGTGCTGTTAAGGCACTCCGTGATGTTAAAGTTACCGGTTCGAAACCTGCGGGGACAAAAAATCCAGCCATGTTAAGGGTTGGTGTGACTCAGGCTGGGTGCGATCCCCGGGTGATTTTGACGGCTTAGATGCCCCTGAGTCGCGGTTTCTCAACCACAGGTTAGTCCCATAAATCACGGACAAACTAACAAACAAAAAAAAAAGTTAAATTTAATCTACAGTTAATCTATAGTTTAATTAAGGTTTAATATATACATTAAATTAGGGTTTAATATTTAGATAAATCTAAGCATTAAATTAAGGTTTCACTATACTTTAAGTATATATTAAGTACTTATTTAACTATAGTTAAATTTTAAGTTAAATTTAATCTTTAGCTAATCTATAGTTTAAATTAGGGTTTAATCTATAATTTAAATTAGGGTTAAATTTAATTTATAGTTTAATTAGGGTTTAATTTTTAATTTAAATTACCATTTAAATATATAGTTTAAAATTAATTAGATTTAATCTATAGTTTAAATTAGATTTAATATATAGTTTAATTTAATTTAATTTATAGTTAAATTCTAAGATAAATTTAATCTATAATTTAATTAAGGTTTAATATATACTTTAAATTAGGGTTTAATCATATAAACATTAAATTAGGGTTTAATTTATAATTTAAACTAGGGTTAAATTTAATTTATAGTTTAATTAGGGTTTAATCTTTAATTTAAATTAGGGTTTAAATATATAGTTTGAATTTAATTAGATTTAACCCTAATTTATAATTTAAAATAGGGTTAAATTTAATTTATAGTTTAATTAGGGTTTAATCTTTAATTTAAATTAGGGTTTAAATATATAGTTTGAATTTAATTAGATTTAATCTATAGTTTAAATTAGATTTAATCTAAAGTTTAATTTAATTTAATTTGTAGTTAAACTCTAAGTTAAATTTAATCTATAGTTTTTTTTTTTTAACAAAATCGGTTATGAGGTTTTTATTTAATTAGAGGCAGAGAGGGCTGCCAACCCTTACATATTCAAAATGTGAGCTATTGCTCAGAAATCAAGATTCTTAACAGCGAACCTATTCATACTTGACTCGATTACATGCCGAATAGACTGCTTATACTTTTAACTTAGCCTAATAGACGGGCTTCTGAAAATCCTCATAACTTCCTGGATCTTATCGATCTAGAGTCCAACGAGTGCATTCAGTGACCTTTTTTGGAAGAAGCTTCAGCCGTGGCCTCTGAGATCTTGCCTAGGGCCGTGGTAAGTTCTTCCACTTGGAGTTCCAGCTTACAGAGCCTTTTTCCAAGATCTCCCATTAAATTCGCAGCGTCTTTCAACCCAGCTTGGATTTCGTCCGACAGGTCGTCTTTGATGTCCTGCATCTCCATTGAAAGCAACTCCCACTTGTTCTTGGCTGTGGTAGCCTTAATGCTTTCCAGGTCCGCCCGGAGTAACTCAATATGCTCCTGCGGAGTGAGGCTCGGTTTGGACGCAGAGTCCTTCTTGTCCATCGCTTTGAAGTAATCCCACGCAGAAAGAGGCCAGAGAATAGCCAGAATATACTTGAAGATGAGAACAGGCAGACCAAGCTTCCACTTTTGAAGAGGAACCGAGACTCTTCCCTGAGGATCCGCCCAGCCCGAGTCGGATTGCAATCTCTGAGCAGAGGATTTCTCGTCCAGCATCATGATGAAGGATCTAGCGATCGGCCGATCCGTCATGTTATTCACGTGGAGCTTCAATGCTCGAGATCCGGTTGGCTTATGGAATGGATTGAAAAGACGTGTCTTCATTCACCTTTATGTGTCCTTTGCGCAGAAGGGTTCCATTATTCGCTTGAGCATCAACTTTCCCATTCAGGGCTCTTAGCACATGATTCAGATGAGATTCTTTGAATTGACTGAGGAGGAGGGCGGATTTTCTGTACAGCTGAGCTAAAGTGCTGTCTTTAGGCGTCTTTTTAGTTATGAGTGTTTCCAGAACCTGCCCGGAGTCTCCAAAAATTCTAATTGACTGGATTCCCATTTTTAAGGCCTGGTGGAGACCTTGCCAAAGCGCGAGAAACTCCGCTTGGTTGTTGGAAGCATGGCCTAAACCCCATGCGTACACAATATGAGTGATGCCTGAAGGGTCAGTAATGATTCCCCCACCTCCTGCCTGGCCCGGGTTTCCTTTCGAGGCCCCGTCAAAGAAAAGGCACCATTCATTGAGGGTCGACCTCCATTGGAGAAATTCCTGCTCCTCCAACCTTATCTCCCATTTCCTAATTGGCTTCGATTGGATTTGAGTGACACCGTTATGGTTTTGGCTGAAATCCTTAAGCCATCTGTCTTCCTCCTCCAAGAGTGGGGCAGAGTTCCTAAGATTGGCCTTTCCTTTTATTGCTTCTGAAAACAACGTTCTAGCTTTAATTGCCACCTGGGAAGGCAGTCTTCCGACTTCATTGAAAATCCTGTTATTTCTTTCTAACCATATTTTCCAACAGATGAATTTAGGAATCCACATCCATACTGTTTTGAGGAGGTGCTTTTTGTGCAGGTCGAAAGGGGATAATGTCTGCCAGTTGCTTAAAAACTCCGAAGCCAATGAGGGAAGTCTTGGAGGGGCCCCGCCCAGAAGGAGGCGCCACACTTCTTTTGAGAACCCACACTCGAAAAGGAGATGCTCAGGGGTTTCTTCATTGATTCTGCAAAGAGGACAGCGGGAGGGGCCCTCCCAGCCCCTCTTCTTAAGATTACTGTAGGTTAGAATGATTTTGTGAGTCAAATCCCAAGCGAAATGATCAACTTTGGGAATTGAAGGGAAGTTTCAGAGAGCTTTCCACGGACCTGGGTTTGGGGGGACCCATGGGGTGTTTAGGGCAGCCTTATAACCTGCTGAAGCTGTATAGCTCCCTGTTGGGGAACCCCAGCCTCGTTTGTCTTTGTAGTTGGCCCCTATCGGAGCTTTCCCATGGAGATACTCTAGAAGGGTCATGGCTTCTTCGTGGAGCTCCTCTGGATAGCGCCCTAAATTCCAATCTTGCCAGGAGAGATGGAGGTCACTTTTCCACCGGGAGATGTCCCAAAGAGTCTTACGGTTGTTGGCTGAGAGCCACTCCCCAATATGCATAATGTCCCGGACTCCTATGAGAGGAGGATCGCCGAGAATGGAGTCCTCCATGATACGAATTTTTGCTCCGTTTCCCGGGATCCAAGTGAGATTTGACTGGAAGAAGGAGAGAACTCTTAGGCAAAGGAAGAAAATTGGGGACCCTTTCGTTCCTTTGGGAGGCCTCTCTAGACAACGATCTCGGTCTCCTCGAAAGTATTTTTTTCTGAGGATTTGCTTGGTCCAGGTTCGTTTTCCAGTGATCATTCGCCAAAGCAGTTTGCCTCCCATAGCTAGATTATGAACAACCACATCTATTATGTTCAGTCCCCCTTCCAGCTTGGAATGCTTGACCTTGGTCCAGTTAATCAGATGAAGTTTTCTCGCGCAATTCTTACCTCCTTCCCACAGGAATCTTCGCAGCATAACATCAATTTTGTGAGTGATTGTTTTGGGGGCAAGCAGGATTGAGCACTGATAAATAGGGAGGTCATAAGCACAACTTTGCCTGCTCTGGTTAGCCAATTGGCTCCCCAGGCTTGGATTTTGTGTTTGAGCTTATCCACCAGAGGCAGCCAATGTGCCACCATAGCCCAACCTTTGAAAATCGGAATCCCGAGATAGAAGAAGTTATCCCAAACTGAAAGGCCTTCCATATCAAGGATGCGCCCTATTTGCTGCAGTTCCTGAGGGGTACAGTTCCAGCCATAGATCTTGCACTTGTTATTGTTAATTTCGCTGCCAAAGCAGAGTTTATAGAGGTCTAGTTTAGACTTGAAGCTCCGGGCTGTTTTAATGCTGGCCTCTCCCAGAAGTAGAGTATCATCTGCAAACTGAGCGTGGCTTACTTCGTTGGTGGAAGGGGTAATTCTGATTCCAGGAAGAGATATGTTTATGAGGCAGCTCTGCAGCTGAAAGCTCAGCATAGCGGCTTGAATAACATAGAGCATAGGGGACAGAGGACAGCCTTGTCTGAGCCCATGGGAGGCTTGGAAGAACTTGGCAGGACGACCATTGATCAAGGGGGCGATCCAAGGAGCAAAAATGCAGGCCTGTATCGACCCCATAAACTTTTGAGTGAACCCAAATTTTCTCATTACTGTAAACAAGAAATCGTGACGAACCCAATCAAAGGCATTGGCAAGATCCAACTTGATCGCCATTCCTTTCTCTTTTTTTTTACAGCTTGTGTGAATGGCTTCCTGAACTAGAATTATATTATCAAGGATTTGTCTCCCTCGGACGAAACCTCCCTGATTTTTCGGGATCAGCTTTGGAAGAATTTTCTTGAGCCTGTTTTCTATTATCTTTGTGATAATTTTATACCCGGTGTTGCACAGAGATATCGGTCTGAACCTGTTAAAAGTCTTTGCCCCTTTCTCTTTTGGGATGAGGGCGAGAAAAGACGAATTGGTGCTTCCTCCCAATTTGTTGCAGTCCTGAGATTTCCTGACCATCTTGCATAAATCTTTGTTGATGATATCCCAACACTGAGTGTAAAAACGAGCTGTGTATCCATCTGGCCCAGGGGCCTTGTCAGGATGCATACTGAAGACAACTTGTTTAATTTCCTTATCACTGATCGGTCTGTTCAGCACCTTATTCTCATCTCCAGTTATCAGATTTGGCACCTCTGAAATCGGATATGCGAGCGGGTCCAAGTCCTCCGTTGCTGTAGCCGAATAAATATTTCTAAAATGGTTGTGGGCGACTTCCTTTATGCTGTGGGCGTCTCTGTATACTTTCTCCTGCCAGTGAAATTCCTCTATGGAGTTTTAATTTATCCTAGATTGAGTATGCTTGTGAAAGAATGCAGTATTCTTATCGCCGTCCTGTAGCCATAGTGCCCTAGACTTCATCCTCCAATAAATCTCTTCTTCTCTGCAAAGTTTATGTAGCTTACTTTGAATGTCAGCTTCCTGCTTAAGAAGAGTTTGGGTGATAGGGACCTCTTCCATATCCTGTTGATGGAACTCCAAGGTTTCCTGAGCTTGTCTTCTTTCCTCCAGGGGAGAGACTAGATTTTTGGCCCACAGCTTAAGAGTGGCTTTAAGGCGTCTGAGTTTTTCCTCCCACACAAAGAAGGGAGACCCAGTTACATGGGTTTTCCAAGAATGAAGAACTAGATTGAAGAAATCACTTTGTTCTGGCCAAAGAGGGGAGAACTTGAACGGGATGGGGCCTAGAGAAGCGCTAGGGCGAAGAGACAGGGAAATGGGTTTATGATCAGAGGTGTAGTGAGGAAGGACTTTAGAGAAGGCTCTCATCCCAATTGTGAGGAAGGAGGATTGAATGAGAAACCGATCAAGCCTGGCGGCTATGTGGCCTGGGCCTATTCGTTTGTTTGACCAAGTGAATTTGCCATTGGTAGGAGGGATATCCTCCAGCTCCCAATATGCCATCAAATCTTCCACCCATTCTCTGGAGGGATCCCGGATAATAAAACCCCCCTTCTTCTCTGACAGCGATAGGGTGACGTTTAGGTCCCCTTCCACTACTAAATTCTCGGTGTTGTGACTGTTAAGAAGCAGTTGTAAAGAATCCCAACAATCTTTCTTCTCATTAAGTAAGACATGAACATACAAATTAAAGAGGCTTACCTGGTGACCAGAACCTTTGTGGTTTAGTTTAGTGAAAATCCAATGAGTGGTGCCGATTTCTTCGATGAGCTCCAGCTTAGTCGAATCCCAGAAGGTTGCTAGCCCCCCGGAGGCTCCTCTGGCGCTGACTGCCTTTCCTGGGCCTTTCTTCCAAAATGAGGGACTTATCTTTAGGAGGTCAGCTTCCTCCATCTTCGTCTCCTGGATAAGCAGGACTTCTGGTCGTTCAAGCCTTACTATGTCCCGTAAGGCTTCTTCTTTTATTTTACTTCCTAGTCCTCTGCAATTCCAGGAGACGTATTGCATTATTTACTAGGAGGGGGAGGGAGTCCACCTTTCAGTGTTTTCCCCAGCTTCGCTCCTGATCTGGTGTGCGCCATCTCGTGGAGAGTGTATTGGGTACCTAGGGCCACTTCCTTATTGGTTTGCTCTTCTCTTCTTTTCTTTTCAGACTTCCTACCTCTCTTTGGCTGCTCCGGAGTGCCTTTTGGGCTGCTAGATTCTTCGACTTCCTCATCCGGTATCTCCATGTCTGCATTCGAATTCAGACTGATATACTCGTTGTCCTGATTGGGTATCTTGGCAGGCGAATTTGGAGCAGGGGGAACCGAGGGAGGGTTTTCATTACCGTTTGTTTCTGCAGGGTTTGAGTGGGTTTGTGGGCCTTCTGGAGCTTTGTGGGAGGGTTGACCGTCCTTTAGAGGTTCCTGAGTCCTTTTGTTCTTGCCTCTGGCATTATACAAATTTTTCCCTCTTTTAACTTTCTGCCATCCTTCTGCATCCTCTTTCCCAGTGGATTGGATTTTGGGGCAATTCCTTTGAAAGTGTCCATGCTCCTGACAGTTTCTGCATTTGAAGGGCAAATGCTCATAATCGAGTTTCTGGTAATGGGTCCACGTTCCAATTGAGAGCTTGACTGCTTCAGGTAGCCCTGCTTCCAGGTCGACTTCCACGCATATTCTGGCACAACTATACTGCCCGCGATTGTCAACTCTGTCTATGTACCTACCAACTCCATTCCCTATCCTTTGCAGAGATTCAGAGTCCCAACAGTGCATCGGGAGATTAGGTAATCTAACCCACATCGGCACTTCTTTAGGCGTATCCACCGTGGGGTCAAAATCCGGAGTCCATTTGTTCAGGTAAAGACCCTGCGAGCCCATAAAATAGGGGCCGTTCCTGAAAATTAGGTCCCGATCCTCTTCAGAAATAAATTCAAACACGAAAAACCCACGCCCTACTGGGTAGCAGGTAACCCCATGCGCCAGGTTTGGTTTCCAGTTGCGCTGGATCCAGTCGTCAGTGGTTTTGGAGGACGGCCATAGGCCCATGAACTGCCCCACGAGCCCTCGTTGGGCCAGAGCCAGGGCGATCTACATTGGTCTCTCTTTTGGAAGAGCTATTTCCGGGATATCCTCCAGTTTCTTAATGAATTTCGGGATCGATGGAGCCACCGATTTCTTCCCGCTGCTGTTGACCAGCCTGCTAAAGGCCTCTTTATTCAGGATCAACGGAGGAGGGGCCGACGCCCCACCCCCTGGCGCCGCCATTGGACCTCTCAGCCCACACTCGAAGTTAAAACCCTAGCTCACTCGCACAGTCCGCTATTCCTCGGATGGTGAAATTTTAATCTATAGTTAATCTATAGTTTAATTAAGGTTTAATATATACTTTAAATTAGGGTTTAATCTATAAATAAATATAAACAGTAAGGTTTCACTATAGTTTAAGTATAGATTAAACACTAATTTAAATATAGTCGAACCCTAAATTAAATTGGATCTAAGTATATATTAAACACTAATTTAAATATAGTTAAACCCTAATTTAAAAAGGTTTGGCTATAAAAAATGTAAATATTAAAATGTTTATCCTTAATTTTATAAAAGATAAAAAAGACTATAAATGAAGTTATATTTAGACTTAATTCCTTTAGAATTAGTTTTCTTGAATGATAGGTGTTTTCAAGAAGCACAATTTAAAATTGTGTTTTTTAAAATGTTTTTTTGTTATTATTAGGGAAGGTTATTATCAATATTTTATTTAACATTTTACTTTTCATGTGTATTCATGTTGTTTTGGTTATACATACTACATCTAATCATTTTTGTATTTTTCTCAATAAGGGTTATGGACAACATACAATTTTCAAAATTTACTTGGACTCTATATCAACAAGAGGAATGCTTTATTCTTTTAAAAAATTTCATCTTTGCTAGAATTGGTACAGAGTACCACATATTTTTTTTGTTAAGGATGAAGAATTCACTATTGCAACATAGTCTTTATATAGTTGTTGAATAAAATTGTGATGAAGAAAGTTTTCTAAATTTGGAAAGAGATTTTGTTAATATATATATTTTTAAATTTCATTAAGATATTTGTTTAAGATCAATTTATGAAATATGAAAATATCATATGAACTTTTCCATTTAAAAATGTGTATATTTTCTTTTTTTTAAACATACACTTTAGTAAATTCAATAGTAAAATAATTATACTTTGTATACTTATTTAGCAATGGTTCTTTCATGCATTGCTAAATAATTATACTTTGTATACTTATTTAGCAATTGCTAACTTTCTTTGTTTTTTTTTT
>ML777645.1:1195380-1213661 GCA_009831015.1 Picea engelmannii
ATATATCGATTTCCATAAAAATTTCTCGTTGTCACAATGCAACGAAATATCTCCCTCTGTCAATGAACATATATCGATTTCCATAAAAATTTCTCGTTGTCACAATGCAACGAAATATCTCCCTCTGTCAATGAACATTTTCAATATATATATATATATATATATATATATATATCGTACAACACACATAATCATGGGCATAGCCATTTGTGGTCATCCATAGCCATGGTTATGGTCATGGTCAATCATAGTCTACCATATCAATCATGATCAGAGTCAACCATAGTCAACCACTCTAATGGTCAACCATAGTCACAATTTTGGTCAACCATGGAGTCATGGTTTACCATAGTTAACCATACTCATGGTGAAGATTTTGTAATTCAGACATGTTGTTGTTTGGAATTTTGATTTGATTTCGTCAACTTCTTAGAGTCAACGATTCACTCATTGTGACTGGAATGGAACAAGAAAATACCTAGTAATTAGAAAACAGGAATATACCTGCTGGTTGGTTTATACATTTCTCCAATCTGAAAGTAGTGTTATTTTTATTTAAATCAAATCCCTTTTCAAGATGGGACACTAGTCTACAATTATGGATATGATTGACCAATAACAAGACTTGACATTTTAGTTTCCATTTTTTAAATGGAAAAACATAGGATTAAGGCCTTCCCCATAAACACTTCTTTTATACATATAGATGTTAAAGTATGATATATGTAAACCAAATAAGTTGTTTGGATTGGACTTACTAGTGTAAAGATCATTTTTTCTAGTTTTGATGGATAAAATTTTGATGGATATCATCATTGGAATTTTTGTATCAGGTTGGTTTTCATTAGTCGAAAGGTGAAAACGTCAGCGAACTCAGCGGTAGTATGGTTCAGTTGGCGTGGAATATTGATTAAATCACGTATACGTATGAAGGATTCGAAAAATGAATAACCATCAAACTATTCCTTGTCCTATGGATTATGGATATGTTACAGGAGCACGAGTTTCAACAATACCCACTGTCAGTTAAGTCAATTCTGATCACGGCAGTGCGTTTGGTAAAGATAAAGCGGACTAAGGTTTAGGTAGAAAGAAGAAAAAGCAAACCAAAAGTAGTAGAAACATGTTTAAATGGATTCTACCACTATAAAATCTCCTCTCTTCTCCCTGCCATGAAACACGTTTTCTTCTTCTATTTAACTCTCAAGAATATGGGCCTATTCTTTTAATTATAAGTTAAATTTGGAAAAAATGATTATAGATTTCTCTATAATTTATGGAAAAATTGGAAATATGAAAAAAATTGGAAAAAGGTAAAACAAGCCGGGAAAGAAGGAGAATGGACAATAATTAGAAATGGAAAAAATATTGTTAGGAATAAAGACCAAAAGGATAATAATAAATAGGAATTTGGGACACTCGAGATCTTTTTTTGGACGGATTGTGGCTTTCCATGGCCCAAAGGTCCTATGATAAGTTGGATCGCGATTGGGAGCATGAGGAGCATAAGGTCCCTAACATAGAAGGATTTGTCTTGTGGTCGGCATGCAACAAAAAATCCCACCGAAGAGGGATAGGAGGCATAGCTTGTTATATTAGAAAAAAAAATTCTCCTCACATTCAACTTCATAAGATTGACCCTCTCAATTAGTACATTTGGATAAAAACTTCAGACACCAATGCTAAGAAAGTGTATATAGCAATTTTCTATTTTGCACCTATTAATTCTACCTTTTATAAGAAAAATAATCTAGATAACAATTGTCTCTATAATAATTTAGAGTAAGATATTTATAGTTTGAAAAATGAAGGTAATACCTTCCTGCTAGGAGACTTTAATGCTAGGACTGCAACTAAACAAGCTACTCTTTTAAGTACTGATTCCAACCATAATCCTTTATGACTAGATGAGGACCATGCTTTATCTAATAGCTACAAAAGAATCTCTTAAGACCTAATTGAGAATTTGTTTGGTACTGAGTTGGTCAAACTCTGCAAGTCTCAAGACCTAATAATCTGCAATGGAGTAATGAAGTGGCCAAACTCCAACCAGATGAATTGTATTCATGGGCTAGGTAGTAGTTTTGTATCTTATGTGATATTTGATATCCCCGTTTCCAACCAAATAGAAACTTTTGACCTTTTAAATGACCATGAGCCTGACTTTGATCATAAACCTTTAACCCTAAGTCTAAAAGTTTCCATGCATAGGAGCGCCATAGAAGAGAATTATGATAATCAAATGAATTTTCTCTTTGACAAAAGTAAAGTTGACATTTTCTTAAAGGATTTAAATAGTAAATTAAATCTCCTAACTTATAAGGACAACATTGAATAACAATATCATAATTTTACAACTACCATTTCCACTTCTATTAACAAGTTCTCTTTCGAGGTGTCCTATAAAAAGAATAATAGAATGACCAATGCTTGGTATGATAAAGAATGTAAAATTTCTAAGAAAGTCATTAGGGATGCTTTTAATGAGTCATTAAAACTTGATAATATCAATACGTACAAAGCCCTAATTAAAACGGAAAAAATGCACTATATCAATAAAAGGCAAGAGAAACTTTCACAACTATATAAGTTTGATCCTAAGAAGTTATGGAGCCAAATTCTAAATCGCAATACTAAAGAAAATAATAGGATTCCCTTAAGGGACTTGAACTCCTACCTTAAAAGTCTTTACAAGTTCCCTAATGTTGAAACGGTTGACAACAGAACCCTGGAGCATGCATGCATCGATTCGGTTCCGCTGGAGCATGCATAGGAGAGACCTGGGAGAATGTGAGAAGAGGGAAGGGATTATATAACTGTAACATATCCATTATTGAATAATAAGATAGCATCGATACCTGCTTGGTGGATGTAGCTCGAGGTTGGGCGAACCACGTAAATGTCTTTTTTTAATTTTTGCCATTTTTATGTGTGTGTTTGCTGCGAATTGGTAAAGACAGTGGTTGTCAAATTTAACAAGTGGTATCAGAGCTTGGGAGAGAGTTTTGGATATGGATAAAAGTGTTGTTGCGTGAAGCGTTGATTGGCAACTGGTGCCCACGAATTGAGCAGGGTGAAGGAGTGTGCAACAGATTCGCGCGTGGGTCGTTTGGTACAGTGAGCGTCGTTGGTTTGAATTAGCGCTAAGGCATCCATGTTGAGGAGTCACTGTTTTCATTTTATTTGTGGGAGCGCCGTTCTACTATCAGTGCTTGGGTCAATTTCTAAAGCGAGCACTGATTTAGTAGTGGACTTACCAAAATTGTATTTTTTGAAACCAACGTAGGTCTAACCTCTGGATGGGAGCGCAAAGTGTTATGATGGTAGAGGGTGCGCTGGCCTCTCAGATTCGATTGTGGACTCAAACATTTGTCAATTTTACACTCAGGCTGGGTGACAACAATAGCGAAGGACAAGATTGTCGGGTGTGAGTCCAGGTTTGGAATTTTTTTTTTTCACATTTGGTACAATAGCGCGCTACATTAAGAAATTTTTAGAATACCTATGTCGAGATACTACGATGAAGATTTAAATCATTCTTTGTTGAGTCGAGCTTGCATGGAGAAGTAGATTATTTTATGATCCCACAGAAAGGAGTGGATTAACAAGTGTGGCGGTAATAATTGAAGCAACAGAGGCTGAGAAATACGAGAGCGTCTGAGATGGCAAAAACTCAGAGTGCTAAGTTTGAAATCGATAAGTTCAATGGAAAAAGAAATTTCGAGATCTGGAAGGTTAATATGCACGATATGCTCGTGCAACAAGGCATGGTGAAGGTTCTTTTGGGAAAAGCAAAGCAACTCATGACCATAACAGATGAACACTGGGATGAGATCGATGTGAGATCACTGAGTGCCATACGCCTCTGTTTGGCCAATGATGTTCTGTTCAACATTGTGGCGGAGAAGACACCAATCAGTTTATGGACGAAGCTGGAAACCCTGTATATGACAAAATCCTTGACGAACAGGATCTTCCTGAAAATAAAATTTTACAGCTTGCGCATGAAAGAAGGTACAAAAATAGATGATCATTTAAATAATTTTAATACTCTCTTAGTTCAGTTGACTAGCATGGGAATAAAATTTGATTCTGAAGACAAGGAAATTACATTATTGTGTTCTTTGCCCACATCATGGGATCACTTTGTTACCTCTATTAGTTTCAACAAAACAAAAACTATTGAGTTTGATGTTATTGTCGGAGCACTACTTTCTAAGGAAACAAGGAAGAAAACCAATTCAGAAACCTCTACATCTGAGGCAATGATGGTCAAAGGCAGACCTAAAGAAAGAGGACAAGGTCTGAGGGATTTATCTCGGTCAAAGTCGAAGGGAAAAAAGAGCAAGCTTAAGTGTTGGTTTTGTGGAAAATCGAGACACCTGAAGAAGGACTGTTGGAAGCGACAACAAGCCTCCAAAGACGAACCTCCAAAAGAAATGAAGGAAGTGAACATAATTGAAATAGATTCAACCATAGGTTCATGTATGGCTGATGAAGTTTTATCAATTATTATTGGTTCACGTCATGATCAACAATGGTTATTATATTCTGGTGCTTCAAATCACATGTATCTTCATAGACATTGGTTTGTTACTTACCAGTTTATAGATGATGGAATAGTTTACATGGGAAATGATATCTCGTTGGTAGCATTCGAATTAAGATGTTTGATGGAACTGTTAAAATACTAATTGATGTGAGACATGTACCTGAGCTTAGGAATAACCTAATTTCTTTGGGAGTCTTAGACACTAGAGGATATAAGAGTATTGTTCAAGGTGGAGTTATGAAGGTCTACAAAGGAATCCTACTGGTTATGAAAGAGAAGAATGTTGGTAACCTATTTCTTTTAGAAGGAAGAACTGAGTCAGATCATGCGACAGTGGTATCTGAGAACAACAATGATTTTTTTCGATTATGGCATCAAAGGTTGGGCCATATGAGCGAACAAGGATTAAAGGTATTAATTGATCACAAGTTACTTCATAGTCTAAAGTCTTTAAAGTTAGATTTATGCAAACACTGTATTTATGGAAAATAAAATAGGAAGAAATTTAAAACCGGAAGACACACCAGTGAAGGAATCCTTGACTATATCCATTCTGATGTTTGGGGACCATCCCCTACTATTTCATATGGAGGATCATCATATTTCGTAACTTTTATAGATGATTTCTCTAGAAAGGTTTAGGTCTATATGTTGAAAGGAAAGGCTGATGTATTTGTTATATTCAAGTAGTTTAGAGATTTAGTGGAAAGGAGAACTGGTAGGTCCATTAAATGTTTAAGAACTGATAATGGTGGTGAATTTATGTCAATGGAATTTGAAAACTATTTCAAGGAGTTTGGGATTGATAGGCATAAAACCACTGCCTATACTCCTCAACAAAATGAAGTTGATGAACGCATGAACATGACTCTTCTAGAGAGATCAAGGAGTATGCTTAGTAACACCAACTTACAACAGGAACCGTGGGCAGAAGAAGTAACTACAAATTATTATATGGTGAATCGATCACCATCAATAACAATAGAGTGCAATATTCTTGAAGAGGCATGGATAGGTCACCCATGTAATTATTCTAATCTTAAAGTTTTTGGTTGTGAATTCTATGCTCTAATTTCGAAACATCAACATTCTAAACTAGATCGAAAATAAAAAAAGCTTATCTTTGTCGGATATGGTGATGGTATTAAGGGGTACAGGTTGTGGGATCCTACTGCCCACAAGATCACCATTAACATAGATGTAATATTTGATGAATCATCTCTCATAAAATTAGATGTAGATGTTCAAATGAAACAGGAAGAAGTACCTAAGTATCAATAGATTCAATTTTAAACCAGTTCAAATATAGATGAAAGTGAACATGAACAAGTTTATAAAGATGTTCATGAAGAGTTTCCTGTAGAGGAAGATATGGTTGATGATAACAATCAACAGAATGTGGATGAGCCACAAACTTCCCTAAGGAAGTCTACGCGGGTCAGAAATCCTCCAAGAAGGTATGATGATTTTGTTTCGTGAGTTTATTTAAGTATTAATGATGATGTAGTATGCGTGGATTGAGGAATTTAGAAGTTTTGAAAATATATTAGATTCCATAGTGTCCAATGCGAAATTGAGCCCCTGGTTTAAAAGAGTTGTAAAGGACAAAACTTGCACTCATTTTAGAGTTGATTTAGATTTGACATGATTAAAGCGGAGTAATACATCATCTCCTATTAGTTGAATTGTATTAGTCAAAGAGAATGACATGTTTCTCCGGTCTTTCCGTAACAATCCAAAATGAGAAAGTTCGAAAAATACCTCAACTAATCCATATACACAAGTCAATATTTCTTATCAGAAAAGCTGGATTTTTGTTCACCGACCAGGCATTATGCGGGGAATACTACGATTATGTGGATATCATCATTGGAATTTTTGTATCGGGTTGGTTTTCATTAGTCGAAAGGTGAAAACGTTAGCTAACTCAGTTGGCGTGTAATATTGATTAAATCACGTATGAAGGCTTCGAAAAATGAATAACCATCAAACTATTCCTTGTCCTCTGGATTACAGATATGTTACAGGAGCACGAGTTTCCGCAATGCCCACTGACAGTTAAATCAATTCTGACCGCGGCAGTGCGTTTGGTAATGATAAAGTGGACTAAACCGAGTCCATGAAGGTTTAGGTAGAAAGAAGAAAAAACAAACCAAAAGTAGTAGAAGAAATGGATTCTACCACTATAAAATCCCTGCTCTTCTCCCTGCCATGAAACAAGTTTTCTTCTTCTATCTAACTCTTAAGAATATGTGCCCATTCCTTTATAAGTTAAATTTGGAAAAATTGAGTATATATGTCTATAATCTAATTAAAATTTTGAGATGAAAAAATATTCATTAATTAAATTATTATTATTATTATTATATTTATTTATTATTAATAGTTAAAAATATGTATTTTCTCTTAAGAGATTATAAGTTTAAATCTAGAGGAATAGGGTATGTATGTCTCCATAAACTTTACCAATCAAATGGTTAGAGGGAGATGATTGGTGGTCATGTTAAACCATACAAAAGTGTTTCATTCATTTACACAATATACAAGCACATATGCACAATGTTGGAAATATTAATTACAAGTCGGTGAACTTCACGTCTCCGTTGATTTGTCAGTTAGTCAGTCTGCAAATTCAAAGTCGCATGTCTCCATCGATTTTTTAGTCAGTCATTTTGCACATTCAAAGTCACATGTTTACACAAGATTAGTTTCTATCGGTTGACAAGCACGAGAGTTAATTAATGGAGCTGATTTTTATCTTTCTCAAGTCCATTTAAGTAGATGAAGAGTCAGTTGAATTTATTGTCGTCTTTAATGTTGAGTCACTCTTACTTCTACAAGAAGTCTCATTTTCATCTTTATAAGTCCGAGTCTTTAGTCGAGATACAATACAAGAGATGTTGAGATGTATAGAGAACAGAGTCGTGAAGAAAAAAACAACTGCAGTAGTTGAGGAGTCGAAGAAGTCTGAGAGCACAAGCTTTGTGTCTGTAAAGTCAGTAGAGGTTGTTGGAGTTGAAGCTTGTCATAGTTATCTTATTTTGTATTAATGCACAGTTCCAAAGCTTAATATATATTTATCAAGTATTTTGAGTGTTTTCATACATACATGTATTTCTAAGTTTTACTTTGTTTATGAGTTTACGTGCTAAGCATAAAAATGTGTCATTTTTGCATCTATAAATCGTCCATTAAAGTGTTTTATGACGACGTGCAATAAATCCAATAGTTTTCCACTGCACGGTAAGTCCTGAGTATTCAACGACAAAGTTTGTGCACTGTGTTGTAGATTTGAGATCTGCTATCAAAGTAGGTTAATCAGAGCATGTTTTATCGGAACAAGTTCAAGAACAACAACTTTGTCAAAAAGTAAAATATGGCTTCTACTTTAAATCTAAAACCTTCCACTCTCACAGGAAAGAATTATGAGTTGTGGTCCTTGACCATGAAGGCACTATTACGAGGTCAATATGTATGGAAGATAATCGAAAATATTTATATGGAACCAACAGATCAGGCAACATAAATGCCCTCACACAAGCTGAGAATGATGCTTTGAAAGATCAAAGGAAGAAGGATATAAATGATATGTTTTACATACATCAAGCCATCCATGAGAGAACACTCCCAATATTTACATCAGTAAAGCAAGCCAAGGAGGCATGGGACATATTACAAACCTCTTATCAAGGTATGGACAAAGTCAAAACTTCAAAACTACAAATTCTTAGAAGAGATTTTGAAAATATGTCAATGAAAGACTGAAACTCAGTAGATTCATTTTACACACATGTTATTAGTTTGATAAATCAGATTAAGTCTCATGGAGAAACCATATAAGACAAAAACATTGTTGAGAAACTACTTAGGAGTCTTCCTCCTAAATTTGATACCCTGGTTGTGACTCTAGAAGAGAGAAAAGATATGAGTCATTTTAGTCTAGATGAACTACAAGTTTTCCCCATTAATCATGAACACAGATTGAATAGGTCAAGTATGTCATTAGAGAATGAATTTTTCACGCAGTCATCTATAAGTCGTGGAAGAGGAAGGGGGAGAGCTAACTCTAGAGGTAAAGGAAGAAGTTATGTTAGAGGTGGATGTAGTAGCAGTCTTGAAAACACTAGTGGAAGAGGTAAAAACCAAAATACCATTTAGCCAAGTGGTCGGAGAACTGACAAATCCAAGATTCAGTGTCATTACTGTAAAAAGTATGGACATTATGCATATGAATGCAGGAAGAAACAATATAATCAGAATAAGCAAGGAAAAGATTAGCCATACAACACAAATAACCAAACCTATCCTATGTTTATGGCACATGATGAAGAAATACCTATAGATTCCCTAGTGGAATGTAATGTTTCTCAAGAAAACCCATGTGACATATGGTATCTAGATTCAGGCTGTAGTATTCACATGACACGAAACATAGAATTGTTTTCTAGTTTGTATAAGTTAGTCCAAACCAAGGTTACACTTCTAGAAGATATCCAAGTCACTTTATTAGGCAAAGGAAGTATAAACATTTTAACTAAACAAGGAGAAAAAAAACTTGTGTTTGATGTATATTATGTTTTTGGTCTGAAGCATAATCTCATGAGCATAGGAAAGTTGTTACAGAAAGGATACATGATTTATATAGAAGATAAACATGTGTGATTATGGAAAGATATCCAAGCAATGAACTTATTACAAGAATTCAGATGACAAGTAACATAACATTCTCATTGACATTAAAGCCAACCAAGAAGTGGAATTGTCGAGTAAAATATAGGCTATCTATTTCAATCTGGGGCTCGTAAGCTTCAAGGTGATAACATTGTATGTGCAGGTTTAGAGCTCTAATCTATCCTAGTATAGCCTAATATAATCTAATGCCAATAAACTCAAATAATAAAGAGCTTTACTTTAAATTTTCAGAGTAATCTACAACTATGAATGTTGAGCTCATTATTCTAAGTAATCAAATCTTGAATAATAACAAGCTATCTTTCTTTAAAGACAACCTATGTTCATGGGCAGTAAACTCATAAAGAAAACTATTTTTCTTTAAAAACAACCTATGTTCATGGGAAATGAACTCAAAAAGAAAATTATTTTTCTTTAAAAACAACCTATGTTCATGGGTAGTGAACTCATAAATAAAACTACCGTTAAAAATCAATTCTTTGTAGTGGACTCTATTCTTAAAGTACCTCTTCAAAAATTCACAATGACCCAGAATTAACATGGTCTATAAACTTTGTACAAAAATATTTGAAATCAACTCTTATCCTATCACTCTAGTGCTGGAAATAAAGTTAACCATTTATGTAAATCTACAAGAAGTAATCAAAATTCGCAATTTAATAAAGTAGATGTAGTTGATATAGATATTACCTAAATAACCAAGTTGTGAAGTAATCTATAGTTCATGAAATAGGGAAAGAAAGATATGATTGTATAATGAGATAAATATGAACATATATTAATTAATAAAACACAACCTGCATGAAAAGATAAAGAAATATACACAATAATACATTTCATCAAGTAACCTGCAAATTAGATAAAGAAATATACACAATAATACACATATAATTCCAGGGAGCAATCTGCAAGTTATGTAAAAGATATACATAGCCACACAATTTTAACAAGTAATTCAAAATTAGCAAGTGATGAAAGTAAAATGCGAAAATATAAATATACAACGATATGAACAAGCTACCCAGACAGTCGTGGAACTACTCAAATGTAAAACATAGTCACAGGATTAACATAGAATTAGTATTAACATTAAAAACAATGTTTTTACAGAGCAATTCAATATGATGGTTGTGTGTACAAAAATATTGTTATGGTGGCATAGACAAGCCAGTATTTATAGAGTTTGTACATAGCTGAGAGGTCGACCACTGTAAGGGTCGACACTCTCTAAAAACATAAATACATTAAATTCCATCAACATAAAGCATCTTTTCCAACAACCTCGTGCACTCAAAATAACAGTTGCTACAACTACCCAAGTCTGAATGCATTGAGTTCCATAGATGTAGGGTGTGAGTGGGCACAATAACCATGTCTTCGATTCTCCCAGAGAAGCCCACCGATATGCTAACTGCCAACTCCACTGTGCTCCAAGTTCCGGATGGAGTATCGGATCAAGGGTTGGATGGTCAGATCGAGGACCACAAACTTCTCTCATTCCATCCACAATTTTAGGAAAATACCTGTGTGGGACCTAATTAGGCATATTAGGCACAAAACCCATGTGCCATATTTTCCTGATTCAACTTCTTCCTCCCACAAATTGAGCTTGAAGTTCACTTCCTGGAACAATGTCGCATGGAGGACTAGACGAAGGACTGGATCACGTTTTTGGCTTGTTGCAAGAAAACGAGAAATCTTAAGAAATCGTAATCACTCAATTGAATATAAATTAGCATAAAATCATCACAAAACAACGATTACACATACCTCATGTTGTTCCATGGAGAATTGATGCACAAAACCTGATAATACCTTTAAAAAGAGCTAAATAAAATCATAGAGCGTATTAATTCCATATGAAAAAAGGAATTTGGCATCATAAAAATAGGAAAAAGATAGATTCATCAGGAATACAACACTAGTTGTTGTTAAAGAAAAATATGTGCAGTCAAACACTTCATTTACAATACAAACTGTGCGCAATTTCAATGAAGAAAATAGTGCGCAAAGTATCAAGAAAGGAGAAAGTGGCACATAGATACAAGCAACATTCCAATCTGAAGTATAGGATGATTCTTGGTTATGGAATTTCATATTTAGACATTTAAACTTTGGAGGTATGAAGCTGCTACACACAAAGGATATGGCAAAAGGTTTTCCATTTATTGGAAAACTAGAAATAATATTTGAAGGATGTATTTTTGGAAAGCACCATAGAGAGTCATTTCCAGTTGGAGAGTCTTACAGAGGAAAAAATACACTGGAAATAGTGCATTCATAAATTGTGGTACAATGCAAACTCCATCTATAGGGGGGAATAAATATTTTCTAACATTTATTGATTATTTCTCAAGAAAGACATGAATTTATTTCCCAAAGCACAAATCTGACGCTTTGGGTTGTTTTCAACAGTTTAAATCTCTTGTGGAGAAACAAAGTGGCTATTACATCAACTGTCTAAGAACTAATAGAGGAGGATAATGCATTTCAAGATAGTTTCAGAACTTTTGTAAAGTTCATGGCATCTACAAGCAATTTACCGCGTGATATACACCATAGCAGAATGTTGTCACAGAGAGTAAGAACATAACCACAATGGAAATGGCGCACAATATGTTGGTAGCCAAACATTTGTCAAATGAGTATTGCGTTGAAGTAGTAGCAACTTCAGTATACATCATGAACAAATGTTCAACAAAGAGTGTGAAGAACAAAGTTCCTCAAGAAGCCTTGATAGGTATGAAGCATAATGTGGCACACTTAAAAGTTTTTGGTTGTGTCGCATACGCACATGTTTTAGGTGATTTGATAAAGAAGTTGGACAACAAAGTACATAAATGTATATTTGTTAGGTATTCTGAAGAAACAAAAGGATACAAGCTATATGACCCTATCGTAAGGAAAGTCATAAATGTTCGCGATGTTCAATTTGTGGAGAATGAAGCATGGGATGGAAGCATAGAAAAGATAGTCAGAATTATTGATGCAATGGATCATGATGAAACTGAAGAAGATATGTTTCAAGAACCAACCATAGGAAAATGCATAGTTCCTTATACAAGAGCGATGAAATGTGCGACACAAACTACTTCAGTAAGTTCTGCAAGTGCACAGTCTACACCTAGAGTGCAACAAACACCAACAAGCAGTCCAAGTAGTTCTACATCCCCATATCCAACTTTAGCAAGTTTGTTACTAAGGAAGAAAATAAGTCTACGTGACATCTATAATGAGGACACAACAATTTTTTTTTCCAGTTTTTGCTCTGTTCTCACAAATAGAAAATCCATTAACTTTTGAAGAAGTAGTCAAAGATGATGTATGAGATCAAGCCATGGATGAATAAATCAGATGCATAGAGAGAAATCAGACATGGGAATTAGTAGATGTACCATATGTCAAGGATGTAATAAGTGTCAAGTGGATTTAAAAGACAAAGCAAGATGTAGATGGAAATGTGCAGAAGCACAAGGAACGACTAGTTGCAAGAGGATTTACACAATAACCTGAAATTGATTTCAATGAAACATTTTCCCTTGTTGCATGCATCAACATAGTCAGAACTGTGTTATCCATTGTCACGCAAAACAACTGGTTAGTTTATCAAATGGATGTAAAGTCAACATTTTTGAATGAACATTTAGAAGATGAAGTATATGTGGAACAACCACAAGGATATGAACTTCCAGGACAAGAAAATAAAGTGTACAGATTGAAGAAAACATTGTATGGGTTAAAGAAATCTCCCAGAGCTTGGTACAGTCGCATAGATTCTTATCTCACACAGAATGGATTTCAGAGAAGTGAATGTGAGCCATCATTGTACATCAAAGCAAATCAACAAGGTAATATGTTGATTGTTTTCTTATATGTAGATGATTTAATATTTACATGTGATTTTGGCATAGAAGAATTTAATTCAGTCATGAAGAATGAATTTGAAATGACTGATTTAGGGCTTATGAGATATTTTTTGGGTATTGAAGTTCACCAGTCCAAAGATGGTATACTTATCTCACAATTTAAGTATGCACATGAAATCTTGAAAAGATTCAATATGATAAATTCCAAATCATCCCCAACACCTGTCATAACAGGATTGAAATTAAGCAAGGAATATAAATGGTCCAAGGTGGATCCCACACTGTTTAAAAGACTAGAAGGCAATCTATGTATCTAACAGAAAGAAGGCATGCTATTATGTATGGAGTGATCCTAATTTCCAAGTTCATGGAAACTCCAAAAGAATCACATTGGAAAGAAGGAAAGATAATTTTGAGATATTTGAATGGAACAAAATATTTTGGCATTTTGTATTCTACTTGAGAAGATTTTAGACTTATTGGATACACTGACAGTTATTGTGGAGGAAGCATAGATGACAGGAAAAGTACCTCTGGGTACACATTTCATTTTGGAAGAGGTATGGTGTCATGGGAATCAAGGAAGCAACCCATAGTGACTCGTTCTTCAGCAGAAGCAGAGTATGTCCTAGCTACAAGAACAACTTGTCAAGCAGTTTGGATGAGAAGGATGTTAAACTATTTGTTGCAGGAACAATGGGAACCAACTACAATATTTTGTGACAATAATTCAGCCATCATTTTGTCAAAGAATTATGTGTTTCAAAAGAAAACCAAACACATTGATACAAGGTATCATTTTATCAGAGAATTAGTGAATAACAAAGAATTTTTTTTAGAGTTTTGCAGGTCAAAAGAATAATTCACAGAAGGGATGCATTTCAGCATCTACATAGTAGTCTGGGAGTCTGTGCAGTAACAAATGAGTGACAGTAAAATGTCAACTCAATTTTTGAAGTAATTTTTTGTAATCCCACCTACTTATAATTAAGGGGGAGTGTTGGAAATAGTAATTACAAGTCAGTGAGCTTCACCTCTCTGCCAATTTGTCAGTCATTCAGTCAGTGAGACTATCAATCAGTCTGCAAATTCAAAGTCGCACGTTTACGTAAGATCAATTTCTATAGTCAACAAGCAGTAGAGTTAATTAATGGAGCCAATCGTTATCTTTCTCTAGTCCAGTTAAGTAGATGAAGAGTCAGTCAAATTTATTGTCGTCTTTAATGTTGAGTCAGTCTTACTTTTACAGGAAGTCTCAGTTTCATCTTTATAGTCCGAGTCTTTAGTCAAGATACAATACAGTAGATGCAAAGAGGTAGAGAGAACATAGTCGTGAAGAAGAAAACAACAACAGTAGTTGAGGAGTTGAAGATGTCTAAGAGAAAAATCTATGTGTTTGTAAAGTTAGTAGAGGTTGTTGGAGCTAAAGCTCGTCACAATTATCTTATTTTTTATTAGCACACAACACTAGAGTTTATGAGTTTTACTCTATTTATGAGTTTATTGCTAAGCATAGCACTGTGTTATTTCTACATCTATAAATCGTTCATTAAAGTGTTTTATCACAACACACAGTAAATCCAGTAGTTTTCCTATTGTACGATAAGTCATGAGTATTCAACGACAAAGTTTGTGGCACACAGTATTTTGTCACTTCACTGTGTACAGTTTTCCTGTGCGTTGTAAATCCGAGACAAAATCCCCCATCTCAGTCGTCATTGGAAATCCTGTCGCAATCTCCTGCCATACGTTGCTATTATATTCCTTGATCTCTTCTGCCATTGAATATTCCTTGCTGTGCTCATGGAGTGGGTTTGGATTCTGTGTTTGGTTTGACAGGCAATATCTATTACTGGATGTTCAAATGTTTTGATAAGAAATTTGCACTTTGTCAATAGCCAACAGATGCATCTCGTAGTGGTGGACTCTTTTGAGATCAAATTTAGCGGGTTGCAGATACAAGCTCCTAAAGAAAGCCCAAACACTGATGGCATTCATATAAAAAGAGTTCAGAATGACCAAATAGATAATTGTGTCATCCAGACAGGTTGGAAGTTAGTAATTTCAACATTAATTTGTTCATTCACATATTCACATTTAGCATACATTTATTTAATAATAAATTAGTATATATTCATTTAGCTTAGATCCATATTAACGCTGTTGGGACAACACCTTTAAGATAACTTCAAGGACTGCAAATACAGGAAAGTCAGTATGTGTCAATGCCTTGGGAAGGGATTTTGGGTCTATTTTGCCACCTAGATGCCTTGAAAACTAGTCTTGTTCCTTTGTTTTATTGAAAAAAATAAGAATAAATTAGGGCCAAACTTGTTTCCTTCCAAATATTTCGAAAGTAGAACGCAATGGTACAAGTTTAGAAAATAATAAATATATAGTGGACGTTGTTTTGTTGGAGTGAATTGAAGCAGGAACATTTTTCTTTCTTTCAATATCATCGATTTAAGGGCGTTTTTGTTGGAGCTTGCCATACCAAGCATAGTAATGAGATTCAGTTATATTGATTTTTCTATATGTAATCTATTTTCTATTTGTATTTGACAATACGTTTGTATTAAAAAAAGACTTCAAAATATTAAATATTAAAAAAATTAAAACATTTATAAATATCTAGCTATCTTCGGATTCTGCTAGTACTTATCACCCAGTAAACACTTGAACACTTAGTTTGATAACTTGTGTCAATGTATTTATATTTAAAATTAACACGTGCAAACTTGAATGCCAAAATCAATTTGTCATTTGTATCTATTTTTTTTATATTATATCTTATATGCCATTTTGGTTCAAGTTCACTATTTATGAATTAAATGTTCATAAAAAGGTTAGAAGTTTTACAGTCAAATTTTAATTGCTTATTCACCATGTTCAATGTGTTTATTATTAAGTGAAGAGCACCATCCAAATGTAGCACACATTAAATAACACTTTGAAATTGGAGCATTATTTACTGGGCATAAAAGATTTAGAGAAACATTAAAAAAAATTATTAGTATTTTATTATTTAATCAATATAAATATATTAAGCTTTCGCTTAAGATAGATAGACCATCTTAGTCATCCAATATATTAAGCTTTCGCTTAAGATAGATAGACCATCTTAGTCATCCAATCTATTTAGTTGAGATAATATTTCAACTTCACACATAAATAGGATGTAGATATAACAAACTCCTACCCAAACATCTCACAAACTCCTACCCAAACATTTCAAGTAGAGATTACAATAACTAGTACATTCTATCATGAGGAATATCAAATATTAAGCACAAGACAAGTAGGAATTAATTACTCCAACACCCTCCCTTAACGATTATTTGGCTTTGATCTCCGATCTTTGTCATCTTTGTTTGTTTTAGTCTTTATTGATATCTCTATCCACTTCTGAAATCTCATAGGCTACGCTCTTTCACACAATCATTCATTCGAGCTACCACTTGATTCACTGAAGATATAATTGTTTATGGACATCAATTTTGCATTTGTAATGACTCACAATTCTATATGATTCTATCTTCCAAATACATAGTTCAGTGTATTATTCAGAAAAGAAGTCTAGATTCTGAATCATTCTATTGACATACTTCCATCTATCGAAATGCATAGCTCATTGTCTTTGCCAATTATATAGGAAAGCAGTCTAGATACTGAATGTATCCATAATGCAGTCTAGATACTGAATGTATCCAAAATTCAGTGATACAACATGACCTATTCATCTCACAGGTACACAAACTATAGTCACAACCTAATAGCATTTTTCTTTCCAACATACATAGATTGTTGTATTCATTAAGAATTACAAGCACTTCGGTCATGTTACCCTATTCTAAAAAATATGAGAGGTTCTTCATTAAAATATCACAAGCATATAAGCTCCTCAAATATTTCACACTCTGCACACCAACTAAAACAACTAAAATCTTACGTTGCAATCTAGTCATGCTTTAATCCTCAATGTGCTTCTTGAACTAGAGAACCACACACAAATCTGAATTATTTAAACTCCATGTAGTAAACCCAATTGAAAACGTATACAAAAAATGGATGCGGACTCCATTGGTAACTTCACCTTGGCGCACACAACAAGAGAAAATAATTAAACAATGAGGCCTCCCGATCTTGGAGTGTGATTCTATGCACAAGGAATGGATCTTGGACAACATCAGTTTTATTCTTAAGGAATTTATATTGTTCTCAAGATTCTATGTCATATGTTTGCGTTGGATGGCACAATACAACTCCCTGTCAACAACAATGATACTCTTAACATGATAGCTTATCGAGACATCGATTTAAGTTCTCACATGGGTATCAACTCATGAATCCAGTCTGCAAGCTCAGTATAAAACACACAGGGAAACTTGAACACAATAAATAATAGTTGACAACAAACAATTACTCTCCTATGCTAACCTATTTCTACAACAAATTTATCTCACATTTTTTTTTTCATTTTCTTGGGCCCTCCTATGAGGGAATTAATTGCAGACCAATTGTGATACCAACTTAGAAAAACATTGCACAAAAAAAAAAAAATTGTATCCTATTATTCAATCAATATAAATATATTAAGTTTTGGCTTAATATAGATATGATTTATTAGCCATACAACTAATTTAGTTGACATAATCTCTCAAATTCACACATAAGGGTGACTGCACGAAGTTGGTGGATGATAAAGTGGCAATGGTGTGAGAAGGAATGTGCACCCACATGACCGTGTGCACATTTCTACGAATGTGCACGCGTTCCTGACGTGAGAGGTTCAGAAAACCCTGAACCTCCACTCAGTGTTCCACATAAGCAAGTTCCCAAAAACATGTGTGCATTCCTAAGAAAGTGTGTACATTCTTAATAACATGTGCGTGTTCCTAAAAAGAATGAAATTAAAATAACGCATGCATGCTTTAGGAATGCACACATATTCCTAAAGTGTGCACATGTGTTATTAGGTGTAGGAACACACACACATTCTTGTTAACATAAATAATATGTTTGTGTGTGTTATCCCCCTACCCCCTTCTCCCCCCATCTCTATTTCCCTCCCCCTCTACCCCCCTTTCCATGCCTTCCGATATCTTCCTCTCTATCTCTCTCCAAACACTCTCCTTCTCTCTCGCTCTTTATCTCCTTCCCTCCCCCCCTCT
>ML777645.1:1216079-1234407 GCA_009831015.1 Picea engelmannii
GCGTGGTAGAGAGAGAGGGAGAGAGGGGTAGTGGGAGAGGAACGGGGAGAGAATATTAGGAAATACAGTAGGAAGGGGAATTATATAGAGGGAGAAGTGAGAGAAATATATGGAGGGAGAGAGAGGGGGAAAGAGTGGAAGAGGGATGAGAGAGAGGGAGAGGGAGAGAAGGGGAGAGAGTGAGTGAGAGTGAATGAGAGAGAGAGAGTGAAATAGAGTGGTGGGAGATAGAGAATGGTAGAGGGAGGGCGAGTGGTAGAGAAGGCTATAGATATGGAGGGAGAAAATGAGAGAAAGGAATTTGGGGGGAGAGAGAGAGAGAGATAAACGAAGATAGGGAGAGAATGAAATAAAGGGACAGGGGGGAGAGAGAAATGGGTAGGGAGATAAAGAGAGGTAGAGAGAGAGTATATGAATGAAGGGGTTCGGGGAAGAGAGAAGGGGGGTGTTGGAGCCATCTTCTTCTAAATAAGCGAGATGTTATATTTAAGCCCAGAAAGATAGTTTTGGGAGTTCGCTTATTTCGCGACGTTTCCCAATGTCCTTAGTATCCTGACATGGGAAGTGGTGATAACGGTTTTAAAGTATACCCAGGTTAGTGTCAGGAGTAAATAACTTTAAACCTTAGTTAAGCACTGTCGGAATTTCGCGACTCGACGATCGCTCTCCCAAAAAGCAATAACTTCGTAGCTCTGAGTCGTGAAGTCGCGATATTCATTAATTAAGCATGGATTAATTAAGAGCTTAAGTCAGATCACAAATAATTAACTAAATCACATCATCGTGATTTCAGGTTTTGGGGGCTCAAAGGCTAGGAGTGAAATCTTTCTATACGGTGAATGCCAAAAAGGGGGGATTAAAGACTAAAACACACTTAATTAAAGGAGATAAACTCGATTAATTGATGCATTAAGCAACCTTTAACACGCACCGTCTACGGAGTAAGTTTTAAATGTTTTTGTGTTTGTTCATGTTATGACTCGTCAAACATTTATGGCATTTATTTGAACTGCGGCAAGGTGACAGATAGTAGGATCTCGTTTTTACTTCTAAATCTTTCTATTAAGCAATTTGAACGTTCTATTCGCAAGGACACTAGGGGTTTAAATGACCAAGATAGAGAGTTTTTCCTTCATTATTTCAGTTCTCATTTCTATTTGTGCACAAAGCCATTTTACTAGGTTAACCGTTGTTTGTGATTTTCAAATCTTTTTGATAGGTGGTCCAGTTGCAGGTTTCACTATCATGGCTCCAAGAAAAACACCCAAGTCAGTTGTCGAGAGTTCAGGTCATGGTTCAGACGTTGTTTTTGATACCTCACCCCGAAGTATTAATTCTATCAAGACATGGTCATATGTTTCCAACATCCTGCAATCCGAGTCGATAAATTGTTCGGATGATTCTAGTGACAACGAGAAGGATGATTTATCAACCAAATACAAAATCATCGCTCAAGTAGAGATGCAAAAAATAGTGGCGAGGCCCCAACTTCTTCCCTATTGTGATATGATCAGGTGGGCACTGGACCATGTGGACATCTCAAACAGGACGATTATCAGTGAACATAAGGTGACGATTGGTACCTTCAGGCCAGAACATTTGTGGGCAATGTATAAACTGTCACCCACGTCAAACCTTACTCACAATGCCAAATTCCTAGAAGGTTTCAAGAAGAAGGAGTGTGAGCAATATAAAAAAAGTTTGTCCGATCTGATCAAATATTGGGTCTCACACCCCGCAAAATTCAGGGGTGACACCAACATGATCTATTGAATCTCTTCCTTGGAGCCATAGTTCAAGTACATAGCGATGATGACCTGCAAGTTGTATGGGAAGGAAGAAACTACCCATTTTTTCCTCCCATGGGTGCCACTCATTCATACAGTCGCTGAGGGTTTCTCCTTCGACTGGGCCAAACGGTTTTCCGACAGTCTGACCAGTCGAATTACTGAATATTGAGCACAGAAGGCGAGTAAGAAAGAAACTTCATTCTTTATGTCTGCTTACATCATGGATGCCATCTGCTTCATGAAACCCTTCCCACTAATGAATTGGAGCTGGGCTCCATCTAATACAGAGCCTATTCATGTCTACCACTCGAATATTTGGGAGGATAAGGCCAAAGAATTCATCTACGAGATCTTCAACTGGGTAATTTTTCCATTGCATGTCACCATCTTTGGCCAACCACCTCCTAGGATGTTAGATAGCGTCGCGACCAACCTAAGCAGCGTGGCAGATTGGTATCTAGAGGAGGAATTTTTGTATATCAGGGTTTTCGGCACCTCTATCCCTCCATATGCTCTCCCGCTATTCCTGCCAGATAAGCTATTATGTCGTGAGATCGCCAGACAAATTGTCCTCGGTGGAATAAGCAAAGAGCTCAAAGGAGTATCAAAAAAGGTATGACCGCCCTTCCCTATTGATATTGGTGCATATTCCTTGTTAGATTTTGGCCACGGCAAAGCTAAGGCTACGAATTTAGAAGAAATGAAGCTGGTGGATATTGAGTTCAAGAAGCACGACCCTAGAAAGGTTGTGAGCAATCACCTGGCGAGTTGCGGCCTGAAGAGATATGAACACGAGGATTCAACTCATGATGAAATATTTTGGGGCGTGAGGTTCTTCTCTGAAGTCCTAAGTCAGATTCAAGCCCTGCCACCTAGAGATATGGACGAATTTTTGAAATTCCAGGAGCACCGATGGAGTTGGCTCCCCTAGATTTTACAGGGTGAAGCCCCAAAGCTTCCAGTTACAAAGCAGATGGAAGACAAAGGTGAAAAGGAATCGAGTCCTAGCGTGGAGAAGAACCAAGGGAAAACAACGAAGGCTGGAACCTCAGAGCAAGGAGCCGAAGTCCCCCACAAGCAAGAAGGAAACCCCAAAAAGGGTACACCAGGCAAGCAGGCCCAAGGCCAAGAAGAGATACCCTCGCAGGGATTGGGAAAATCACTTTCTCTCACGTCAAACAAGCTGGTCATAGATGTCACCTCGAAACAACCATCCAAGGAAATTGACAGTTCGATTGCTATTATCACAACCTTACAGGTCACAAAGGGGAATCCTGATGCGGGGTGGATTTTCAATGAAGAACTGACACCCATTTCTATAGAGGAGATGCCTCCTAAGGAGTTTTTCTTTGACAAAAAAATAAAGGCCGTGGTGAGGCAAGAATTATATCAAAAAGAGGGCGTAATGGCTAAAAAATTTAAAATCATGATAGATGGGAATGCCGCAAAAGAGGAAGAATTTGTAGAGGAGATAGCTAGGACACTAGGGGCTTATGCTACAACCAATCAGTACTCAGTTGGGACTTTGAAGGCCCAGTTGAAACGAAAGAACCTCCTAATCAGTAAATTGGAAGCTAAAGTGGCTACTACTGAAGAGAATGTCAGGGATGAGGTGAGCAAGAGCCTTGAGGAAGCCTGAATAGTCGACCTGCATGAGATCGAGAAGCTTAGGTCCGACCTCGAGCAGGTGCGCGAGTCAACACAAATTATCCAAACACAGGTAATCCAACAGGGGCAACAAGTTATAGAGTTGCAATCGAAATTGGATGTGGCTGAGAACCAGATTTTAGACATAAAAGTGTTCAGATCCCAGGCCGCTGAAATGTGACATAAGGTATTAACGGCTCAACAAAACCTACTTGTAAAAGTAGGAACCATTCAAAACCATTTCCACATGATAGATCAAGTATTAAAAAAATATTTCTTTGAGAGAAAGAGAAGCCGGGGCAGCACGGGTCGCTTTCCAAGACGCTGTTATAGCTATGACGAAGATAGAGATGGTCGACAACTCCAAATTATCCATCGCAGAACAAACCAAAGGAAATATTCTGCTGAAGGCCTGGGATCAAAATATATCAGAAAGCAAAGGGAGAGCTAATGAAGTGAAGAATTCTTGTGAACAAACGTTCTCTTTGATAATTAAAAGTTTGCTAGACCTTGATAAGGAAAGCAATGCTGGGATGTTGGGTAAAATCAATATAGCTAAACATCTGTTGAACATCAAAGAAAACATGGAGAAGGAACAAGTGGAGATATCCCAAATAAGCCAGGTCGATATGGCCCAAGTGGACAAATGGCTAGTACATCCAATTTTACAATTATGCTCCATCATCATAGAGGACCGAAAAGTAGGAAATTTTTTTCCATAGTTGGCGAAGAGTTGTTACACCTTTGAAGCAAGAAACCAAGCAGAGCCTTCTAGGTTGATAGCCCAGTTGGTGGAGAGGTGTGTCATTTGCATCGAGTAGGCGAAGGGGCAGGTTTCTGATGCTAAATAATGATATATGTTAACTTGTTCTATTTCTAGAGTCCGAAGGGCAGGGAAAGGAAGGTGCTCCACCCTTACTAGGGAAGGCAAAGAGGAGGAGATGAAACGCTCCAATTTTCCATTTGTAACTGACAATTTTCTAGAACAATCAGAATTCTAGAGGTTCAAAAGTTTGTTTAAATAGAAGAAAAATTGTAATAGAAAGGGCTTTTTGCCATGAGTAGATTGTAATAGAGAAAGTTCTCTTAAGCTAGGATTAATACAAAGCGAATTGAAAACTCCATATTTTGTCAAGATTGAGTTATGTGTTTTCCCTCTGTATTTCATGCTTCATGTCATTTTTACATATATGTCTTTGATGAATATTTTAGCTGCAATTTAGTATAACTTCTATTGTGGTGATCAGGTTCTAGGTATCTAGTTATTTACAATTTTTCCTCTGTATCGACTACTAGCGGGTACAAGACCAGTGAATTAGTTAGATCTCTACATTATATGATTTCATCAAGGTATTCCTATCTTTTCTTCTTCTGCCACAACGTGGGATTCCTCTAAAATTGATACCCCACATTGTTGACAGCTCTATGTTTTTGCACTCGGTGTCAAGATTTTAAACTCTGTTATGGAAAATGACCTTTTTTTTCGTTAAACCCTTCGATTGGCTTCACTGAATTTTCCTTGTATAATCTAAAGTTGAGATAAGCACTTTAAAGCATCTACCTTCTTTTAAAGTGTTGTTCTCCCCATGACTATACCCATCATAAGACAACCCAACATTGAACCCAGTCTATCGTATCAAACCAACATCACTTTAAATCTTTTCCATACCATACTCAAGACCGCCACCACCTGGACAAAGCTCGAACGTTCATGGGCTGCCATCTAGCGGGATATCAACATTCAAGAATATTTGGAAGCTAGACAAAGACAACTCCGAGATCGGCCATAGCTTCATCCCCCCAAGTTGTTTCTTCCCCTTCCTTTTCTTTCACTCTTTTTAGATGCTTAGACTCTACACTTTATAGCCTTAAGTGTAGACTCAGGAACAACATCTTTCTGGCGCCGTTGCCGAGGATGGAGAATCATAGTCACTTTCCCCTGAGAAAATGACATTTCCAAGTTTCGTTTTTTGATAGTGAACAAAGAGAGAACACCTTGTTAAGGTTAAACCTTCACCATTCACTTGGCGATTCCACTCTTAAAGTAAGCTGGCATCCTTTCAGAAGAACACCAGACAAAACCCAAATGCCAAACAAACAACGCCATTTTTCGACCCTGAAAAAATACTAAGACCAAGGGGTCTTTTAAAAAAAAATGTGGTTGCATATCAACCCAAGTCTAATCAGTATCAAGATAAGACCTCTTTCGAATCTTCATCCTCATGAGAACTTCCTCTCAGAAAAATATTCGACAGTGCCATCAAAACTGAGATCTCTTCGACTACCTCTTACGTTACAAGGGGTGAAACACCTACCTCAAAGCTCATCCCTATCAATATCCCATCGAATTTCAATATAAACACCTCTGTCACTCAAGGCCTAGAAGAAGTTTCCATGTACATGGATTCGACACTGGTGGGTTCTCCCATTTACATATCCTGCAAGTCGGAGGAGCCGAGTCCACGTATACCTTCTTCTCCTTTTTCATCTTTCGCCTCCCCTGGTAAAAAGTTTCCTGATTTCTCCCTTTTCCACCTCGAGGAAGCCAGAGAGTCTCTTTACATCTTCGCCACCCTCTTTATAACGTGCCAATTTCCTCTCATAGGTTATCCATGGCCGTCATCGGAGGAGGAGCAGGGGGAATAGGAGGTCAAGGCCAACAACTGCCTCCCAGGGTTTTCACCAAAGTAGCCACTAGATACGCCCCCTTGGTCCTTCCTGTATCTCTCCATGATTTACCAACAAACTATATGAAAAACTTACCCAACTTCACAAGAGAAGGGGATCTAATTGCAGCCGCGCATATCAATTTTTTTGATCAATTCGCTGATATTCTAGGTCTCAAGCATGAGGATGTGTATATTCGATTGTTTTCCAAACCTTCGAAGGACAGGTAAGAACTTGTTTTCGGAGCCTGCCCCCAGGTTCAATCATATCCTACAATGCACTAAAAGACCTCCTTCTCAAACAATGGGACGAAAGAAAGGATCACTTATACTATTTGACCGAGTTCGGGTCTTTAAAGAAAAAGGGATCTGAAACTATTATGGAATTTATCCAAAGGTTTAACAAGTTGTATAATAAGATCCCTGTTGAAGTTAAATTGTCTCAACCCACCATCAAAGTAACTTTCACAGGATATTTTGAACCTGATTTCGCTCTACTATTAAGAGAAAGGAGAGGGGCCAACCTAACCCAAATGCAGGATGATGCTGTGGAAATTGAGTCAAACATGATGGCTTCGGGTAAATTAAAAATGGAAATTGAGACGGGAAACAGGGAAACTAGACGTCTCAGAGAACAAGTAGGTCCCTCTGGATCTGGAAGATCCTCAGATGACAAAATGGATGACATGGCTAGGATAATAAAAGAACTATCAAAAAAAATCTCGAGAATGGAGCTAGATCAATCCAAAGCTGATCAATTCGTTAAGAGATATTTCAGGAGAAATCCAAATCCTCAGTTCCAACCAAGACAAATTAAAAATGAAGACCAAAAGATCCAAGCACCTCTGAAAAATGAAAATTTTATAGGGGGAAATTATATGCAAGAATTCGAAGACTTGGAAGAAGACGTAAACAACTTAGGCAACGACTGTGTACAACCTCACTTGACCAAAGAAGATTATGAGAAGTCTCTGAACACGGAACAATCATCGGTCGAAGCCAAAAACGGTGCTGATAACTTTGCTTATCAAGGAATGGCCGAACTCCAACACAAGTACAATCTGAGGCCCATAAACAAACCTGTGTCGACTGCGCGACCCAAGAAATTTTTGCCTAGGGTCGAAATATACGAGCCCATCCAGAAAGAGATCGATATGTGAAATAACATAGGGGTAGATTCACAGAATACTGACGTAAAAGGGGCCGAAGCCCAAGCGAGAAAAAATAAGGCAGCTAAAACGCAGACACCTGAAACCAAAAAAACTGAAATTAAAATAGTGGTACTAAATAAAATGGATAGGAAGGAGTCCGAGGTTTCGGCCAAGGAAACAGATAAAACCATGAGAGTTTTCTGCCTAGAAAGCGAGATAAAAAAGATAAATATACCCATACCTTTGGTTGAGTTGGCGAAGAATCCTGTGTACCGAAAACAAATAACCGAGATGATAAATTTTTCAGATCTGGAGAGTCACTCTGATGTAATAAATCTGGAAGATGACAAGCCTAATATCACTTTTGGTCCACATTTTGAAGGCGCCAGAGATACCATCACCCCTTTCTATATTACCCTGAAAGTGTACGATCGGTCGTTGCATAATTGCATGCTGGACTCTGGGGCCTCTCATAACGTAATGCCCAAATCTATTATGGATAGACTAGGCCTTGAAATCACCAGACCCTATGGAGATCTTTACTCGTTCGATTCAAGGAGAGTTAAGTGCATGGGCATGATCAAATATCTGGTAGTCACCCTTGCCTAGATTCCGGCGGAAAACGTCCTAATGGACGTAATTGTCACCGATATGCCCCCGAAGTATGGTTTACTGTTATCTAGATCTTAGGGAGCCAAGCTCGGGGGATCCCTTTAGCTGGATATGACCTACGCCACAGTCCCTGTTTTTGGTGGACAGTTCACACGGTTATATAGAGAAACACATTTGGCATATACGGTAAGTGATTCATAGAATCCTAACAATTACCCGGTTTACATCGCCAATCAAGACCTAGGAAATTGTATTCTGTCCTTTGATGATATTGAAGAAAGTTGTGCAGAAGAAGGTGACATCGATGAAATCGAAACCAAAAAGACAGCTAAAAATATGCATAGCACTGGAACTTGGAAAATGTTCTTTGATGGAGCTTCGTTGTGTGAAGGAGTGGGTGCGGGAGTGATTTTCATAGCACCTAAAAATGAATTCATCATCCCTTTCTCGTATAGGCTACAATGGGACATAGACTGCACAAACAACGTTTGCAAATATGAAGCTCTAGTCCTGGGTCTGGAAGCTACCAAGAAGTTGAACATAAGGAACTTAGAGGTCTATGGAGATGCTGAACTAATTGTGAAGCAAGTAAATCGGAAATATCGGGCCAAGCACCCAAGATTGATGTCTTACAAAAATTGTGCCTGGGATTTAATGGAAAATTTCTTTTCATCAGTAAAGGTTCATTTCATCCCACGAGCCGAAAACCAGCAAGCTGATTCACTGGCCAAAGTGGCTTCGACTTTCGTACCCCCTACCGCTTTCAAATTAAAGTACCACATAGAGGTAAGGCATATACCATCCATACCAAACAACATACAACACTGGTAGGTCTTCGAGGATGACGAATAGATCAGAAAGTCCCTTGAAATGGTGGGTGATTTCTCCTAAACCCACATTGACCAGGAGAACCAAAACAATCATACCTGGATTATGCAGGAAGAGGAGGAGCCCCAAGAGTTCTGAGAAAAAAATTCAAATCATCGCCTGCTAGTTTTAAAAAGTAATCAGATTCCTAAGGGTCTGATACCTCTAGAAAGGTTGTTTGATCAAAATGACATGCCTCTGAAGTCCACCTTGCAGCCCCAATCGGAGGAGGTCGAAGACTGTGACGTAGGCACCACCAAAGATCCTAGAATAGTGAAGTTATCAAAGTACCTTCCTCTTGAGATAAAAAGAAAGTATAAGGACTTACTCAGGCGGTATAAAGATGTCTTTCCATGGTCTTATGATGAGCTTAGAACCTATTATACCTTTGTAATTGAGCACAAGATACCTTTGAAACCTGGTGTTAATCCCTTCAGACAGAAACTCAAACAAATCAACCCCATTTTATTGCCTGTGGTCGAAAGAGAAGTGAAAAAGTTGTTAGACGCAAAAATTATTGTACCTCTTAGGTACTCTGACTGGGTGGCGAACTTAGTCTCGGTTAGGAAGAAAAGAAGGGAGATCAGACTATGCGTTGACTTTAGAAATCTAAACAAGTCCTCTCTCAAAGATAACTATCCTCTGCCCAAAATGGATCACGTTTTGGAAAAAGTAGTTGGTGCAAATAGGATGTCGATGATCGATGGGTTTTCCGGTTATAATCAAATTGCCGTCAACGAGCATGATAAAGAAAAAACAACTTTCACCACCCCTTGGGGAACATTTATGTATGATAAAATGCCTTTTGGTATGATGAACGCAGGTGCCACCTTCCAGCGTTATGGACATCGCCTTCATCAGTGAAAAAGATAAATTCATGGTTATCTACCTCGACGACTTGACTGTCTTCTCCAAATCCGACGAAGACCATTTGCTGCACCTGAAGCAAACGTTTAAAAAATGCCAAAAAAATGGTTTGTCTTTAAACCCCAAGAAGTATCACTTCGCGATGCAGGAAGGTAAACTCTTGGGCCACATTGTGTCTCAGGACGGAATCAAAATTGACCCCAAAAGGGTGGGAGCTATAGACACCATAAATATTCCTAGGAATATAAAAGAAATTCAGTCATTTTTAGGAAAAATAATTTTTTTGAGAAGATTTATCCCAAACTTTGCTGAAATCGTGAAATTGATCACATATATGCTCAAGAAGAACAACGAAGTGAAATGGACGACGAAGGCTAAAGCGTCGTTTGCACGCATCAAGAAAGTTATCAGCGAAGCACCCGTATTAGCAAGTGCTGATTACCTAATGGATTTCCTGATTTTATCGTTCGCCTCCAAACACACAGTGGCGACCATACTCCTCCAGAAGAATGAAGAGGGTTTCGAGCAACCAATAGCCTTATTTAGTAAAAGTCTTAGAGATGCTGAACTGAGATATGATATAATGGAGAAACAAGCGTATGCTATGGTTAAGGCTTTGAAGGATTTTAGAACTTACGTGCTACACTCCAAGGTAATTGCATACGTTCCCACTAGTTCTATGAAGGATATATTGGTCCAGTCTAACAGTGATGGAAAGAGGGGTCGGTGGCTCGCTAAAATTCAAGAGTTCAACCTAGAGGTAAAACCGACGAAACTAGTAAAGGGACAAGGTCTGGCTAAGCTCTTGGTGGAATCAAATTTCATAGCACTCGGAATAAATAACCTACAAGGATATGAGGGACAGGGAGACGTAAACGAGCCCGATGACCAAATAGCGATATCCAGAATTGAAGAGAAGTTTGTCTTATCAGATTTGTATAAATATATAGTGTCCTACCTATTGACCCTGAAATGCCCTAGAGATCTGTCTCCGGCTAAGGCCAGGACACTGAAACTGCATGCGGTGAAGTACTGCATATCCAAAAGTCAACTATATTGGAAGGGCCCCTTAGGTTTCCTACTGGTTTGTTTGGTAGAATCATAAACAATGGGGGTCAAAAGCGAATTCCATGAAGGTGTGTACAGAGGGCATCACGCCTGGAGGGAAACAACTTATAAAATCTTGAGGGCAGTATATTATTGGCCTAAACTTTTCTCAGATGTCAACATCAAAGTCAGAGCCTGCAACCCTTGCCAATTGTTTTCAGGAAAACAAAATCTCCCAGCGCTACCTCTGGCTCCTGTCAAAACCGAAGCCCCTTTTCAACAATGGGGGTTAGATTTTATAGGAAAAATCAACCCACATTCCAGCACTCAACACAAATGGATCCTCACCGCCACATATTATTTCACCAAATGGGTGGAGGATATTCCCACTAGGAAGGCAACCGATTAAGTGGTGATGGATTTCCTGGAAGAGATCATACTGTCCAGATTTGGCTATCCCTGAAAAATAGTGACGGATAATGACCAGGCATTCAAGTCTATGGCAATGGTCAGCTTTTGCCAAAAATATAACATCGTATTGGGCCACTCCACAACATATTACCCTCAAGGTAATGGGTTAGCCGAATCATCAAATAAGAGTTTTATTACCATAATTAAGAAGGTACTGAGTGAAAATAAAAGATCTTGGCATGTACACTTAAAATACGCCTTATGGGCAAATCGGATAGGTACGAAGAAATCCATTGGTACTTCTCCTTTTCAAATGGTGTACGGGACTGATATGGTTTTACCTATAAATTTGGAACTCCCTGTAATGAATCTCTGGCAAGATGAAAGAGAAGAGGCAAACCACGTCACTAGAAGAATAAATCAGTTGATCGAGGTCCAACAACACAGGACCGAGGTAGACGCAAGGATGAAAAAATAACAGGACAACATGAAAGCGTTGTTCGATCGTAAAGCCAAAAACATGGATTTACTCCCCGACGATTTGGTTTTGAAATGGGATGCCAGGAGGGAAGATTCGACAAAACATGGTAAATTTGATCATATCTGGTATGGACCGTTCAATGTCTCAGCTTCTAAAGGGAAGAATTCATTTCTGTTAGATAATTTGGATGGTGTGACTCTCAGCGCCCCTTTCAGTGGGCATTATTTAAAGCACTATATGCAATAAATCAGTTCCAAACCTCCATTGTATATACCGGTTTGTTTTCTCTTTTCTTTTCATAAAATTTTTCAGTAATTCACTTTCATCTTGAATAAAACAGGTTGTTGATTTCCTAGAAGTAGAGACATAAGTTTTGATACCCAGAATCCCATAAATCTTGAAGACCTGCTACTCTTCATGTTGTTTCATACAGGCCTCCGAATTACAGCCCAAACTACAAAAGGAGAAAGGAACGGTCAGGTATCCAAAAAGTGACCCACCCGAAATAGGCGATAAAGAAGGTTTTTTCAAGAAGAAGATGAAGTGGTAAGGCAAAAAGATGAATTTCCAGAGTATATGGGTTTTGAAATGAATATCAATTAAACATAGTAGTAGTCTCACAAGTATGATGTGTTCACCTCAGTTGGGATTGCATGATAGCATCTAATTTTTTGGGGGCCCATGGCCTACTCACTTTCCCTTTTTCACCCTTGGTCCTTTCTCCTTAAGCTTTGACACCTGCCCATACCATCCATAGAGGAAAAGAGTTTTCGCTTCTATTTGGGAAATTGGCGAGCGTCTTCGGAAGTAAATTGGTATTCACAGCTTCTCAGTCCCCTGCTGAACAAGGCCACACGTGGGAAAACATAAACTCTCTTAAGTCTTTCAACAATTTTCAAATGGTTAAGTCTTGCTCAAAGGAAGGCCCTTGGAAATGAATTCTCCCCCCCCCTTTTTTTTTCCTGCGAGCTAGGGAATTGTGAAGGTTAAGAGAAAGTTGGTCCGGAGCACTCAAAGCAAGTTGACAGGCCTCTGTTGGGAATTTTACACAGATATCACCCCTGGTATTACTTATACAATTTGATTTCCCCCACTTCAGTTTCCAAAAAATAAAATATAAGACAGATGGTGAAAGGAAATTCATAATTGATTGCCCCCATCTAGTCCAAAGAGATGATGAAAGGAAATTCATAAAATGATTTCCCTCAACTCAACATTTAAATCCATAATTACCCTTTGAAGTGGTGAAAGAAAATTCAATAAAGGGGACCAAATAACTTCACCGGGGTACTGAACAGGCTCGCTGGCAGTGAAGAAATGTCTAAAGATATCTGTAAGGATGTCATACATAAATCATACTATCCTATGGTAATTAGATTTCTCAAAACTAGATCTACACCTCAGGTTTGTTGCAGGTCTCCCTGATCAAAAGCATGAATTATACTTCGTTTTGATGCAAGCCAAAATCCATAGGACCTGTTGAATTTTCTAAGATTTGTCTGGACCACCTTGAGTAGACCCGATTTCAGTGTCAAGGAAGGGAAAGTTACTGTGGATTGCAACTGAGCTTAGAAATCGTTCCGGGTTTGAAATCTTTCCAGAATTCAATTTGCAACCTCAAGGTTCTCTCTGTATCCTCTTTCCCAACCAATTTCTCAGAAGCGAACTGATGACTCCATTTACCCATATAGGCACTCGGTCTATTGTTCTTCTCGCCCTGCGAGGAGACAAGATCCCTAGTTGGAGCCGATGTTGGAGTCAAATTCTTATAAATAAGTAAGATGTTATATTTAAGCCCAGAAAGCTAGTTTCGGGAGTTCGCTTATTTCGCGACGTTTCCCACTGTCCTTAGTATCCCAACACGTGAAGTGGTGATAACGGTTTTAAAGTTTACCCAGGTTAGTGTCAGGAGTAAATCACTTTAAACCTTAGTTAAGCACTATCAGAATTTCGTGACTCGACGATCGCTCTCCCAAAAAGCAATACCTTCATAGCTCCGAGTCGCGATATTCATTAATTAAGCATGGATTAATTAAGAGCTTAAGTCAGATCATGAATAATTAACTAAATTGCATCATCGTGATTTCGGGATTTGGGGGCTCAAAGGTTAGGAGTGAAATCTTCTGATACGACGAACGCCGAAAAGGGGGGATTAAAGACTAAAACACACTTAATTAAAGGAGCTAAACTGGATTAATTGACGCATTAAGCAACCTTTAACACACACTGTCTATGGAGTAAGTTTTAAATGTTTTTGCGTTTGTTCGTGTTATGACTCATCAAACATTTATGGCATTTATTTGAATTGCGACAAGGTGACAGATAGTAGGATCTCGTTTTTAATTCTAAATCTTTCTATTAAGCAATTTGACTGTTCTGTTCGCAAGGACACCAGGGGTTTAAATGACCAAGATAGAGAGTTTTTCCTTCATTATTTCAGTTCTCATTTCTATTTGCGTGTAGAGCCATTTTATCAGGTTAACCACTGTTTGTGATTTTCAAATCTTTTCGACAGGTGGTCCAGTTGCAGGTTTCACTATCATGGCTCCAAGAAAAACTCCCTAGTCAGCTGCCGAGAGTTTAGGTCAGGGTTCAGACATTGTTTTCGATACCTCACCTCGAAGTATTAATTCTATCAAGACATGGTCATACGTTTCCAACATCCTGCAATCCGAGTCGATAAACTGTTCGGATGATTCTAGTGACAACGAGAAGGATGATTTATTAACCAAATAAAAAATTGTCACTCAAGCAGAGATGCACAAAATAGCGGCGAGGCCCTAGCTTCTTCCCTATTGTGATATGATCAGGTGGGTGCTGGACCATGTGGACATCTCGACCAGGATGATTATCAGCGAACAAAAGGTGACGATTGGTACCTTCAGGCCAGAACATTTGTGGGCAATGTATAAACTGTCACCCATGCCGAACCTTACTCACAATGCCAAATTCCTAAAAGGTTTCAAGAATAAGGAGTGCGAGAAGTATGCAAAAAGTTTTTTCGATCTGATCAAAGATTAGGTCTCACACCCCGCAAAATTTAGGGTTGACACCAATGGGATCTATTCAATCTCTTCCTTCCAGCCACAATTCAAGTACATAGTGATGATGACCTGCAGGTTGTATGGGAAGGAAGACACTACATATTTTTTCCTCCCATGGGTGCCACTCATTCATACATTCGCTAAGGGTTTCTCCTTCGACTGGGCCAAAATTTTGTCCGACAGTCTGACCAGTCAAATTACTGAATATTGAGCATAGAAGGTGAGTAAGAAAGAAGCTTCATTCTTTATGTCTGCTTACATCATGGATGCCATCTGCTTCATGAAACCCTTCCCACTAATGAACTGGAGCTAGGCTCCATCTAATACAGAGCCTATTCATGTCTACCACTCGAAGCTTTGGGAGGATAAGGCCAAAGAATTCATCTACGATATCTTTAACTGGGTAATGGTTCCATTGCATGTCGCCATCTTGGGCCAGCTGCCTCCCAAGATGTCAGATAGCGTCACGACCAACCTAAGCAGCGTGGAAGATTGGTATCTAGAGGCAAAATTTTCATATATCATGGTTTTCAGCACCTCTGTCCCTCCATATTCTCTCCCACTATTCCTGCCAGATAAGCTATTGTGTCGTGATATCGCCAGACAGACTGTGCTCGGCGGAATAAGCAAAGAGCTCAAAGGAGTATCAAAAAAGGTATGGCCGCCCTTCCCTATTCATATTGGTGCATACTCCTTGTTAGATTTTGGCCACACCAAAGCTTAGGCTACGACTTTAGAAGAAATGAAGCTGGTAGATATTAAGTTCAAGAAGCACAACCCTAGCAAGGTTGTGAGCAATCAACTGGCGAGTTGCAACTTGAAGAGATATGAACATGAGGATTCGCCTCATGATGAAATATTCCGGGGCGCGAGGTCCTTCTTTGAAGTCCTAAGTTTGATTGAAGCCCTGCCACCCGAAGATATGGCTGATTTTTTGAAATTCCAAGAGCACCGACGGAGTTGTCTCCTCCAGATTTTACAGGGTGAAGCCCCAAAGCTTCTAGTTACAAAGCAAACAGAATCTAAAGGTGCAAAGGACTTGAGTCATAGTGGGGAGAAGAACCAAGGGAAAATAGGGGAGGCTAGAACATCAGAGCAAGGAGCCGAAGTCCCCCACAAGCAGGAAGGAAACCCTGAAAAGGGTACGCCAGGAAAGCAGGCCCAAGGCCAAGCAGAGATACCCTCACAGGGATCGGGTGACTCACTGTCGCTCACGTCAAACAAGCCGGTCATAGAGGTCACCCCGAAACAACCATCCAAGGAAATCCGTAGTCCGATTGCTATTATCACACCCTTACAGTTCACAAAGGGGAACCCTGATGCGGGGTGGATTTTCAATGAAGAACTAACACCCATTTCTATAGAGGAGCTGCCTTCTAACAAATTTTTCTTTGAAAAAAAAAGAAAGGCCGTGGTGAGGCAAGAATTATATCAAAAAGAGGGTGTAACGACTAAAAAATTTAAAATCATGACAGATGGGAAGGCCGCGAAAGAGGAAGAATTCACAAAGGAGATAGTCGAGACGCTAGGGGCTTATGCTATAGCCAATTAGTACTCAGTTGGGACTTTGAAGGCCCAGTTGAAATGAAAGAACCTCCTGATCAGTAAATTGGAAGCTAAAGTGGTTACTACTGAAGCAGATGTCAGGGACAAGGTGAGCAAGTGCCTTGGGGAAGCCCGAATAATCGACCTGCATGAGATCGAGAAGCTCAGGTTCGACCTTGAGCAGGTGCACCAGTCGATTCAAATTAGACAAGCACAGGTAAGCTAGCAGGGGCAACAAATTATAGAGTTGCAATCGAAATTGGATGTGGCTGAGAACCAGGTTTTAGACATAAAAGTGTTCAGATCCCAGGCCGCCGAAATCCAACATAAGGTATTAACAACTCAACAAAACCTGCTTGTAAAAGTAGGAACCATTCAAAACCATTTCTAGATGATATATCAAGTATTAGAAAATATTTCTTCGAGATAAAGAGAAGCTGGGGTAGCACGGGTCGCTTTCCAAGACACTGTTATAGCTACGATGAAGATAGAGACGGTCAACAACTCCAAATTATCCATCGCAGAACAAACCAGAGGAAATATTCTGCTGAAGGTCTGGGAGCAGAATATATCAGAAAGTAAAGGGAGAGATAATGAAGTGAAGAATTCTTGTGAGGAAACGTTCTCTTTGATAAGTAAAAGTTTGCTAGACCTTGATAAGGAAAGAAGTGCTAGGACGCTGGGCAAAATCAATATAGCTAAACATCTATTGGACATCAAAGAAAACATGGAGAAGGAACAAGTGGAGATATCCTAGATAAGCTAGGTCGATATGGCCCAAGTGGACAAATGGCTAGTACAACCAAGTTTACAATTATGCTCCATCATCACGGAGTACCGACAAGTAGGAAAAAGTTTGCCACAACTGGCGAAGAGTTGTTACACCTTTGAAGAAAACAACCAAGCAGAGCCTTCCAGGTTAATAGCTCAGTTGGTGGAGAGGTGCGTCATTTGCATCGAGCAGGAGAAGGGGTAGGTTTCTATTGCTAAATAATGACAAATGTCAACTTGTTCTATTTCTAGAGCCCGAAGGGTAGGGAAAGGAAGGTTCTCCACCCTTACTGGGGAAGGCAAAGTGGAGGAGATGAAACACTCCAATTTTCCATTTGTAACTGACAATTTTCCAGAACGATCAGAATTCTAGAGGTTAAGAAGTTTGTTTGAATAGAAGAAAGATTGTAATAGAAAGGGATTTTTGCCATGAGTAGATTGTAATAGAGAAAGTTCTCTTAAGCCATGATTAATACAAAGCGAATTGAAGACTCCATATTTCATCAAGATTGAGTTATGTGCTTTTCCTCTGTATTTCATGCTTCATGTAATTTTTACATATATGTCTTTGATGAATGTTTTAGCTACAATTTAGTATAACTTCTACTATGGTGATCAGGTTCTAGGTATCTAGTTATTTACAGTTTTTCCTTTGTATCGGCTACTAGCGGGTACAAGACCTATGAATTATTTAGATCTCTACATTATATGCTTTCATCAAGGTATTCCTGTCTTTTCTTCTTCTACCATAGTGTGGGATTCCTCTAAAATTGATGCCCCACATTGTTGACAGCTCTATGTTTTCGCACTCGGTTTCAAGATTTTAAACTTAGTTACGGAAAAGGGCCTTCGTTTTCTTTAAACCATTCAATTGGCTTCACTGAATTTTCCCTGTATAATCTAAAGTTGAGATAAGCACTTTAAAGCATCTACCTTCTTTTAAAGCTCTATTCTCCCCATGACTGTACCCGTCATAAGACAACCCAACATCGAACCTGGTCTATCGGATCAAACCATCATTGCTTTAAATCTTTTCCATACCATACTCAAGACCGCCACCACCCGGACAGAGCTCTAACGTTCATGGGCCACCATCGAGTGGGATATCAATATTCAAGAATATTTGGAAGCTAGACAAAGACAACTTAGAGATCGGCCATAGCTTCATCCCCCCAAGTTGTTTCTTCCCCTTCCTTTTATTTCACTCTTTTTAAATGCTTAGACTCTACACTTTATAGCCTTAAGTGTAGATTCAGGAACAATAGGGGGAAGGAAGGAAAAAATGAGGGAGGGAGAGAAAAAGAGTGAGGGTGGGGGAAAGGGGGGAATAGAGAGAGAGAGAGAGAGGGAGGAAGAAATTGGGTGAGTGAGAATGTGAGAGGGGGATAGAGGTTTGGAGGGATATAGGGAGGGATATTAGGGGATATAT
>ML777645.1:1234457-1245265 GCA_009831015.1 Picea engelmannii
GGGGGGGGAGGAGTGGGGGAGATACATGGGAAAATAAGGATAGAGGGGAAAGGGAGGGGGAAAGAGAGAGACAGGAGGAGACACAAAGTGAGTGATAACGTGAGAAAGAGATTGAGAGAGAGAGAGACAGTCTTGGAGGGAGAGAGATATGGGGAGATTGAAAGGGAGAGGGAGGAGGATACAAAGTGGGGGAGAGATGGGTATATTCAAGAGAGAGTTATGGGGAGAGAAAAGGAGGACGAGAGAGAGAGAGGTTGGTAGTGTGATAAATATTTTGAAAATGAGATCTAATATGGGTATAGACTAGACAATCTAAGAGAAAGTGCTTTTCATCTTCAACATTCTTAGTGTCACAAAGGTGACACACTCTTTCATCCCATGGCATTTTAGGAATTGACCAACACCCAGTTTCACTATGGAGCTCGTGAGAATTTGTTCTTATCTTAGCAATGCTTATTTTTTTCTTTACACTTGGCAAAACATATAGATAATTTTGATCTTCTAGATTAGGGTTGATTACATATTTATAATACCTTAATTTTATTTTTTCCTCTAAATCTTTATCACACCACATTTTCTCCTTAAATTTTGATTTGACGTTTTTTTTAAAAGTATCTTTATTATGCAAAATGGTTTCTTCCATGATTCCCCAATAGTTTAGCCAAGACTGGGCGTCTTTATGCCATCCTCGCATGAGTCGAGGTGGTTATGAATTGATTTTGAAGCAATTTTAGGTAGTCTCTTGTCTTCCATGTTGTTTAACTTGTTCTTATACATTAGATATCTAGGCATAGCCATGCTCTCAATGGAGGAGAGACTTGTTTCTAAGAGGAGGTTGGGATAGGGTGTATTTCCTTTAATTTTGAGATTATAGGTTATAAAATTCTTTTGTATTTTCTCTATCTTTCTCCAGGATTCACGAGAGATACTACAACCCTAGACTTCACATCCATAAATAATAACAAGTGTAACAAGAGTCTTAAAGAGGAGTTTCTTCTTATCCCAACTCCAAACATCAAATGATTTACAATTGTTTTCAAGCCCATAATAAACTTTCCATCCCCCAATAATCCTTTTCTCAATGCTATAATTCAAATTAAGCTTGTGGTGAATATCAATTCCAATATATTTGTATGAAGTCACTTCCTCCAAGTTGTTGTTGTCATATACAAAGGTATCATAAGAGATATTATTGGATTTAATAATCATGACCTTAGTCTTATCAGTATTAACAGTCATACCCATATTGGAGCAAAAATCCTTGAGGATACTTAGTTGGTTTTCAAGATCACGTTAAATATATATAAAACATTCAATGTAATATTAACTTACTTATATATGTAATTATATTATATATAATACATTTATTATATATTGTATATAAGACATTCAATGAGATATTAAGTTATTTCAAGCAATTATATATATATAATGGTTAATATATAAAGTTACATGAGTATTTTACTAATTCTTTTTAAATCAACTTGTTTTATTATATTTTTAATTGAAATTTTAAATATAAAATATTTATTATATGAATGGACATGAGTATTTTATTTAATATATATTCAAAAGTAAATTACTTTAAAAGTATTTTATTTTATGAAAATATTTATATCATAATAGAAATTAATTTGTTAGTACTTTTTTTTATTATGGGTATTTTTTTCAAAGCACTACTATAGTTAACTATGAGTTTTCATCTACCATTGAAAATGTAACAACTCATCATTTTTAACTACAAAAATGTGAAGTCATTTCCAGGGGATGATGTCATCTTCTGAATTGTGATTGGTTCTTATAAAGTTGAATTTGGTGGTACATTTTTTTATTTTGAGGTCCTTTTCTGACCTCAAAATTCCCCTAATGAATGAATGGGGTAAAGAGAGAGGGAGGGAGGGAGACAAGGAGAGAGGGGAAGAGGGGGAGCATAGAGAGAGAGATGGAAAATGGGGGGGAGAGTGTGAGTAAGAGATAGGGAGAGAGATTTCAAGTAGAGAGCGGAATATAGAGGGAGGTAGAGGGAGATGGAAAGAGAGAAAGAGAGAGAGAGGGGGAGAGAAAAAGAGAGAGGGAGTGAGATATATATTTATTTAGTGTTAACAGGAACACGTGTGTGTTCTTATTCCTAATAGCGTGCATGCGTTTTAGGACCGTACATGTTCTTTAGGAACACATGTGCGAGTTATTTTGAATTCAAATTTTCTTTGGGAGGGATTGGAAAATTTAGTGTACGTGTATGTTGACTTAGTTTCCTTGGATTTAGGTTTAGGATGAAAAACCTAGTGGTTCGGTCTGCAAATTGATAAAAATCTCCATTTTTGTGAATATCTCTCTGTATCTCTGTTTTTGACGTTATTTTTCTATAGGCTACATAATTCAATTGTTGATGAAACTACATACATAGATAGAGTTTTCTATGCAAATTTCAAATATACAATTTTTTTTAAAATTAATATTGTATATTATTTTTAATATATTTTTGTCTTTGTATATATCAAAATCCTAGAATACATACCTCTCTTATTTCTGCTATAACTTTTTGTCAGCTTAACCATTTATAAAATGAGTTATATTCCACACTAGAGGAGACTGATATCTCAGATCTTAAAAAAAAAAGTTATTTTGATCATGTTAAGACTCTCTTAGCCTACATGAACAAAAGGCGTTGTAATTTCAAGGATATTTTGACTTGCATAATTAAAAAAAACATAAATTAATATTATAAATTTCCAAAAAATACATTGCACTAGAAAAATGGGTTCTCTACAATTATACAAGTTTTTGGAATGAAATTCCATCATTAAGTTACTCAACACCTGCACGAAAAAATATGTATACCTTATATTTTATTAGAAAAATAACATACCACTGTTAGAAAAGATCAAATTTCACATAGTTATTCACAATTTTTATGAATCAAAGTTGTATATTTAGAAATCTAATTCAATTTCCTATATTTCATCTTCTACACCATATTCAAATTCATTGTAAAAGTACCTTGAATAATCCCTCCAAGTTAACATATTTCTATTTTTCCATGTTTGCATTGCCATTAACGCGTCATGAGATACCATCATTAGCTTGCACTCACTTTATTATTTTCCATGACTGAATTTGGTTGACCATGTTTGACTATGGTTGACCATGGGTGAGCATGTTGACTATGGTAAACCATGTTGACTCTAGTTGACTATGAATGACCATGTTTTACTATGCTTATATTTGGTTGACCATGGTTTTCTATGGTTATCTTTAGTTTTATTATGGTTGACCATGGTTGTCTATGGTCGAACATGGTTGACCAAAACTAATCATGGTTGAATTTGGTTTACTATGGTTGACTTTGGTTTATGTTTGGTTTATTATGATTGACTTATGGTTGAATTTGGTTTACTATAGTTGACTTTTGGTTGACTTTTGTTTACTATGGTTGAACTTGGTCAAGTTTGGTTTATTATGCGTTCACTATAGTTGAGATTGGTTTGTTGTGGTTGACCATGTTTGAATATGGTTGACTTAGGATGTTTGTCATTCACTTTGGATGTCCATCGTTAGACATGGTCAACATGGATGACTATGGTTGAGCATGTTGATTATTCTTAACCATGGTTTTCTATGGTAATGTCACATTGAGATGTACATCATGGTTGACTTATGTTGAATTGATACATTCCTCAATGGTTTCATTTCAATGCGATGTCCATTAAGGGTTATGTCACATTACGACATTTCTCAAGGGTTATGTTGGATTGTGATAGTCCATAATGATTATGTCGCATTGCGACATTCTTCTTCATTATGTAATGTCAAATTTCTATTTTCCTCAATGGTTATGTCACATTATGACATTCATAAAGGGTTATGTTGTAATTTTTAAACCTATGAAGTAAATCAATGCATATAGATTCTTAAGAAAAACAAAATTTAATCAATGGCTCATACACAGAGTACATAGAGATTTTATACCGGAAACCCTCAACCAGGAAAACCTTTCTTATATTCATTATATCAAATTTCACCATTCACTATACAATATATACAATGTTTTTAGGTATTTCATAGATACCAAAACCCTAATCCCTAAAACCAGAATTATTTTTAGTAAACAGCTAAAAATAGCAAAAACCACCCAAAAAGAATATTTTGGGGCACTGCCCCGAACCCCGTCGGCTCCGAGATACCACCCATTGCCGAACGTTGCGTGTAACCAGGGGGGGGCATACTTGCCCCCCCTAGTACCCCCTAGGAAAGCGCCTGACGCACATGACACAATGAACACTACTAGAGGGATCATCAGATGCAGTTGTCATATCTAATGCGCCCACACACACACATGCAAAGAATATAACACATACCCATCATTCTCCCACTTGTTGTTTTCTTTTCATCCAGGGGTCTAGGGGATTATATAGTCAACAATCCAGGGCAGCAATTCCCATTGTTACTCTACACCAGGAGAACTTTTCTATGCTCACAGAATTTGTCCATGAATCTGCAATATTCTTCAAAGTGTCAACCTTTTCTAGCAACACCTTCTTTTTCTCAACCATGTCTCTCACAAAGTGATACTGAACATCAATATGATTTGTCTTCAAATGATAAGTTGGGTTATTTTCCAGGAATATTTCACTTTGACTGTCACAATCTAATCTCACTGCATGTTGTACCAACCCGATACCTAAACACAATCTTTGTAACCATACTACTTCCTTGCTTGCATGAGTGGTTGCCATGTATTCAACTTTTGTAGTTGAGAGTGCCACTACAGTCTTTCTTTTTCCCATCCAACTAATTTCTCCTCCAAATAGGTTAAACACATACCCACTTGTAGATCTTCTACGATCTAGATCTCCAACCCAGTCTGCATCAACAAATCCATGTATGTCCACCACTCTGTCCAATCCTGGTCTTCCTTGGTAGCACAATCCATAACTGGTAGTGCCACGAAGATACCTGAAGACCCTCTTTACTACTATCCAATGCTCCTTCCCCGGTTTTGACATATACCTGCTCAAAACTCCCACTGCATGTGCAATGTCCGGTCTAGTACAAACCATTGCATACATCAAACTGCCAACTGCACTGGCATATAGAACATGGGACATGTCGTCTTCTTTTTCCTGTGTCTTGGGACACTGATCTGCATATAAATTTACACCTATAGGAATATGAACCTTGACTGGTTTACTTCCATGCATATTAAACCTCTGAAATATCGTCTCAACATATTTTCTCTAATTTAACCAGATTTTCCTGTTTGCATGATCTCTTTTAATCTCCATGCCCAAAATGAAGTTAGCAACACCGAGATCCTTCATGTCAAATTCTGAGGATAGTTGCGATTTCACCTCCTTGATAACATCCATGTTATTTCCTACTAACAACATGTCATCGACATTCAAAACTACATAAATGAAGTGATTACCAACTTGCTTGGAATATACATAGTGATCATCCCTACTTCTTACAAATCCCAATCCAAGGGTGTATGTGTCAAAATTTTGGTACCACATCCTAGGTGATTTCTTTAGACCATATAATGACTTCTTTGTCTTACAGACCAACTATTTCTTTCCCTCCACTACAAAGCCTTTTGGCTACTTCATGTAGATTTCTTCTTCCATATCCCCATGTAGGAATGTTGTCTTCACATCCATCTATTCCACTTCAAGATCAAAATCAACAACAATAGATAATAGAAATCTAATAGAAGTTAACTTAACAACACGAGAAAAAATCTCGCCAAAGTCAATTCCCTCTACCTGGGAATAACCTTTTGCTACTAACCGAGCTTTGTATTTCTCCACTTTACCTTGTGCATTAAACTTTTTATTAAACAACCATTTGCTACCAAAATATTTTCTTCTAGCTGGAAACTCAACTATATCCGATGCCTCATTCTTATCCAAGGCATCCGTTTCTTCAAACATGTCCATCTTCCAGAGTTTACTATCCTCTGAATTCACTGCTTCCCTGACAGTTCTGGGATCATCATCAGTAATAGATAAAGCAAAATTGGAATGAAAATCAGGTGGACTATACCTTTCTGGTTGCCTTCTATCTCTCACTGATCTCCTCAATACTGTGGTATGAGGTTCTTCTTCTTCTTCCTCTTCTTCAGATGATTCAGATTTTGCATCATCCAACTCAAGTTCTATTTTCTCAGGTTCGTCTTGCATTGGTAGGAATTCCTGTTTGGACGCATCTTTTACCTCTCTGAAAACAACATCTCGACTGTAAACAATTTTCTTGGTTTTTGGGTTCAAGAGCTTATAACCTTTCACACCATCTTTATAACTAATAAAGATACACTTTTCATCCTTTTTATCCAGCTTACTTCTATTTTCCTTTGGAACATGTACATAAGCATCACAACCAAACACTCTAAGATGTTGAAGAGAGGGTTTCTTTCTAGACCATACCTTGTGTGGAGTTTTACCATCCAATGCTGATGAAGGTGATCGATTGACCAGGTAACATGCTATACCCACTGCCTCTGCCTAGAATTCTTGTCCTAACCCGACACCACTGAGCATGCTCCTTGCTTTTTCCATCAGTGTCTTGTTCATCCTTTATGCAACTCCATTCTACTGAGGAGTGTATGGAGTAGTATTCTGCCTTGCTATACCACACTTCTTACAGAATTCTTCGAATTCATTTCCGAAGAATTCTCCACCATTATCTGTTCTCAATACCTTTATTTTCTTCTCTGTCTGATTTTCTACTAGAACCTTAAACTCTTTAAATTTATCAAATACCTCATATTTCTTTCTAAGAAAATAAATCCATGTGTTCCTTGAAAAATCATCTATGAATGAAACATAATACACAGATTTACCTAGGGATGGAACGGGAATAGCTCCAAACACATCACTGTGTATCAACTCTAATATCCCCTTTGCTCTTGTAGCACCAGATGGGAATCTTACTCGATCTTGTTTACCATATATGCAATGTTCACAGAAATCAAAATCCAGAGTGCAATTAGACATACCTTCAACCATACCTTTACCATGTAGTGTTCAAAGCCCTTTTTCTCCAATATACCCCAGTCTTTGATGCCACAACATGGTCTTCTTTTCTGGGACAATATTGGTCTTGTCTCCTTCATTTCTCTTCTCGGGGACAAAAAAACTGTTACACCCATTAGTATAAGTGCTTCCCAACAACTTGTACAGATTTCCACACCGAACTCCCCTCATCAACACCATTTCTCCTCGTACCATCTTGCAAGTGTTCTTTCCAAATATAGTATCCACTCTTGCATCATCCAACTTGCTTACATATATTAGGCTCCTGGAAAGTTTTGGAATGTGCAGAGCCCTAGGGAGAGTTATAATCCTTCCATATTTTAGCAACAACTTAACCCTTCCATGTCCCATGATTTTTACTGTCGAGTCATCTCCTAGGAATACATCACCACCATCATACTTTTCATATTCAGAGACCCACTCCCTGTGAGGAGTCATATGGTATGATGCACCTGATTCGATCAACCATACATCACGGTCTGCATGTGTACTTGTAGATGCCAGGTAAACACCACCTCCTTCTTTAGTGAAGGTTTTCTCCTCTATGGAAGAGGTACTATCAGATTCCTTTGGTTTTTCAACCTTCTTAGACTTGCAATGTTTCTTATAATGCCCTGTTTTACCACACTTCCAACATTTCCTCAAAGATTTTCCTGGAGGCTTAGATCTACCTGTAGATTTATATCTCCACCCCGAAGGCTTACCAGGGTTCCTGTCTTGGGTACGCCCTCTTACAAATAAAGCATCTTTGTTGTGACCATCCATGCTTTTTCGACTCATCTCTTCAGATAACAAGGATGCAACTACATCCTCATACTTCAATGTAGGTTGAGTGGTACTACCTATTGCTACAACCAGTATCCCAAGAGTCTGACAAAGAACATAACAAAGTAATACACTGATCTTCTTCTACAATCGTAATATTAACAGAGCCAAGTTGACTTACTAGAGTATTAAAGGCATTTAGATGTTCTATCACAGAATCTCCATCTTCCATCCTAAGATGATACAACTTCTTTCTAATAAACAACTTGTTTACCAGGGACTTTGATTGATACAAATTCCCCAACTTATCCCATAGTTCCTTGGTTGTAGATTCTCCTGAGACATTCAACAACACCGAATCTGCCAGGCGGAGTCGAATAATACTCCTTGCTCTTCTTTCCAGCTTCTCCCAATCTTCCTTGGACATACCAGTAGGTGGTGTACTCGTATTTTGTGTACTAGTAGGTTGTGTAAGAGTATCCTGTGTGCTTGTAGACGGTATACTGGGATCCACAACGATCTATTGTTCTTTGTCTACAAGAAGGTCCTCCATCTTGAGATTCCATAGCTCAAAGTTTTTATTGTTGAACTTCTCTATCTCGATTCTAGAAGAGCTCACCATTCCTCTTTCTGTACTCGAATCTCCACTGCAAAATCTCCCACTAAACCCAGGATTATCACAAACCCAAGATAAACTTGATCTATAAAGACTGAGCCAAATCCTCAATAACAAAGGCGTCCCTTTGAAGAAAAAAACAAGCTCTGATACCACATGTAAGTTTTAAACCTGTGAAGTAAATCAATGCATATATATTCTTAAGAAAAACATAATTTAATCAATGGCTCATACACAGAGTACACATAGATTTTATACCGGAAACCCTCAACCGGGAAAACCTTTCTTATATTAATTATATCGAATTTCACCATTCACTATACAATATATACAATGTTTTTAGGTATTTCGTAGATACCAAAGCCCTAATCCCTAAAACCGGGATTATTTTTAGTAAACCGCTAAAAATAGCAAAACCCACTAAAAACAACAAAAACTGCCCAAAAAACAAATTCCAGGGCGCCGCCCCAGGCTACCGCCCGTTACCGAACGCTACATGTAACTGGGGGGGGCATACCTACCACCCCTTGGGACCCCCTATGAAAGCGCTTGGTGCACATGACACACATAACACTACTAGAGGGATCGTCAGACGCAGTTGTCATATCTGACGGGCCCACACACACATGCAATGAATATAACACATACCCAACATATGTCACCTTGTGACATTGTTTAAGGGTTATTTTTTAGTGTGATGTTCTTTAATCGTCATGAGGCATTGTGATATTAATCTTGATCAACTTATATGGAATTGTTATGTCCCTCACTAATGTTTGTGCACACACATTCATTAATGGTTATGTCATATTAGTGATGTTCCTTAATGGTTATGTCACATTGTCATGTTCATATTGGTGGACTTATGTTGAATTGTAGTGTTTTTGAAGGGTTATATCACATTGTGATATTCATGAAATGATATATTGGATTACAATGTTCCCTAATGGTTATGTAACATTTCAACATTTATTTTTGTTGACTTATTTCAAATTTCTATGTTCCTCAATGGTTATGTCACAATTTGATGTTCCTCAAGGGTTAGGTTAGATTGTCACTTTCCTCAATGGTTTTTTAATATTGCAATGTTTATCATGGTTGACTTATGTTGACCATGGTTGTCTTTAGTTTACCATGGTTCACTGTGGTTGACCATTTTGATTATGGTCAGTATTGGTTGACTGTAGTTGACCATGTTGATTATGTTTAATCATGGTTTACTATGGTAATGTTGCATTGTGACATTCATCTTGGTTGAATTATGTTGAATTTATACATTCCTCAATGGTTGTGTCACATTGTGATGTCCATAAAGGTTTATGTCACACCATGACATAATGTAAGGGTTATGTTTGATTATGATGTTACCCAATTATTATGTCTTATTGCATCGCCCATATTAATTGACTTATGTTCAATTGCACCATTCCTAAATGGTTACATCACATTCTGATGATCATTTTGGGTTATGCCGCCTTACAACATTCATTTAGGGCTATGTTTCAGTGTGATGCTCTTGAATGGTTGAATATGGTTGAATTTGGTTTACCATGGCTAATTATGGTTGACTATGGTTGACTATGTATGACTTTAGTTGAGTATGGTTGATTATGATTTTCCATGGTCTACTATGGTAATCTCACATTATGACATTATTGTTGAATTATGTAAACCATGGTTGTCTTTAGTTGACTATGGTTGACTATGATTTACTTTGGTTAACTTATGTAAACCATGGTTGTAAATATGTTTGGCATGATTCTCTATAGTTGAATTTGGTTGACTATGGTTGATCACCATTGAATATGGTTGACTATGGTTGTTTATGGTTGGATTTGGTTGATTATGGTTGATTTCGGTCGATTATAGTTGATTATGTTAAGCCATGGTTTACTATGAGAATGTCACATTGCGATGTTTATATTGGTTGCCCAATGTCAAATTGTTAATTTGTTAAGGACCTAAATAAATCTGCAAATATAATCACCCTAAATATGGAATACACAATAGATCCACAAAGAAATATAGAAGAAACCACACTTTATTATAACCAAACCCTTGAGGTAGGGAAACACCATACATTGGATCCTATTATGGAAGGGATCCTCTCCTGTTCACTTGCCTCTTCGAGGGGGCATCCTCCTATTGAGATACAACTCACAATACAATAATTCTCTTCATGTCTCATTACATTGCTTGAACCCCTTTATATAGTGCCACCATCACCTAATAACATTCTAGAGAAGAAATCTTCTAAAAGTAAAACCTTCTAAGAAGTCCTCTTACATTTATTATATCTAACTACCCATTTATTATATCTAACTACCATAGTGGGTCTTATTTAATAATATAGTGGACCTAGTCCACCTTACATTGAATGACCTCCACTATTA
>ML777645.1:1246986-1265395 GCA_009831015.1 Picea engelmannii
CCTCTCTAGCTACCTTACTAAATAAAGGGGTTCAAACAATGTAATGAGACATGAAGATAATTATTGTATTGTGAGTTGTATCTCAATAGGAGGATGCCCCCTCGAAGAGGCAAGTGAACAGGAGAGGATCCCTTCCATAATAGGATCCATTGTATGGTGTTTCCCCATTATCACTATGGGCCCTCTGCCCCCCCCCATTACCTCTCTAGCTACCTTACATAATTCCTCAATGGTTATGTTGCATTACAATGTCCATCAATGGTTATGTCACATTACAAAATTCCTCAAGGGTTATGTGGATTGTGATGTTCCCCGATGATTATGCCACATTGTGATGTTCATCTTCATTGTGTTATGTCAATTGCTACATTCCTCAATTGTAATGTCACATTGTGAGGTTCAGTAAGGGTTATGTCATTTAGCAAAATTACTTAAGGGTTATGTTTCGGTGCGATGTTACAGATTGGTCATGATGCATTATGCTATGCATCTTGGTTGGTTTATATGTAATTTCTATTATCCTTAATGGTTATGTCACATTGTGACATTTATCAAGTATTATGTCACATTTGTGTTGTTCCTTAATTCTTATATTGCATTGCAACATCCATGTTGGTGGACATATGTTGAATTATAGCCTTCTTGTGATGTTCCTTAAGGGTTGTGTTACATTGCAACATAACTCAATGGATATGTTGGATTGTTACATTCATCAATGGGTATGTTCAATGTTGCATTGTGACCTTCGGGTTGGTTGACCTTTTTTGAATCCCTACATTCCTAAATGGTTTTTTTTTGCATTTTGATGTTTATCGATGGTTATGTCACGTTGTGATGCTCCTTAATCGTTATGCTAGATTGTGATGTTCATAAATGGTTATGTCATATTGTGATGTTTATCTTTGTTGACTTATGCCAAATTGTCATGTTACTCAATTGTTATGTTGCATTATGATGTTCATCAAGGGTTATGTTTCAATGTATCATTAATAGTGTTGACCATAGTTGGAATTAAAATGATGATTTAAACACTATATCACAATGATGATATATTAAGACATCGATAATAACAATTAATATCACTTTGGGTAATAATTTTTATGATTATATGAACTTTGGAGTATCTACATTATTGTGTCTGAAATTACTTATTACTTGGTAGATTATATATACATTTTTAATGATGTAATTTCTATTTTTTTTTTTTAATTATTGAAATGTATCTATTAGATGTTGAAATGTAGTGTTAATACATCATATTTACTATGGTTGACCGTATTTTACTATGGTTGACTTTGGTTAAACGTGGGTGATTATAGTTGGGCATGGTTGATTATGGTTGAAAATGTTTGAGTATAGATGACCATGGCTAACTTTGGTTGACTATGAATAACTTTCATTGACCAATCCTAGACATGATTAACTATGGTGGACCATGTTAAGCATGGTTGACTAGATCTCACTAAGGTTAACCATTTTGACTATGGTTATGTAATATTGTGATAAACATGATTATGGTTGAACATGGTCACTATGATTTACTAGTGTTACATCACTCTTCAACTTTATATATCTTTAGTACAATTATTATAGTCAACATGGTTGGCTTTATAGCTTATATGGTTGATATGGATAATCATACATAAATAGATATTGATATAGTTTTCATAAGATCGACCATATTGTCCATATAGATCATTTATTTGTTTAATGATTTCCATTACATACTATTGATATAATTTATAATACATTTAATCATTAAATTTAGCGATAAATAATATTGTTGAATTTAACATATAGTTGATAATATGTTAGACACTTAAGTTTTATGGTTGATAATATTTTTGAGTTGGAATATTTTTACATAGTTGATAATAATTTTTACCATTGAATTACATGCTTGAAAATATTATTGAATTGGAAAAATTTAATGTTTAAGTTAAAAAAATGATTTACATTTTTTTTAATTTGAAAAATTGATTAAAACATACTCATTTTCACACCATACTTGCTTCTTGATGATGATGATGATGAACAACATCCACTGAGACCAAATTGGTCTATCACACCTTAAGAAGGTAAGGAATTACTTGAAATTATTTAGGGTTTTATTTATGTGATTGAGAAACATTAAGAGAAGTGTTTCAATATCACCATAGTTTTTCTCATTTAAAAGGGCATGAAGGTTGGTAGTGTGACAAATATTTTTAAAATGAGATCTAATTTGGGTATATGTCTGGCATTCTAAGAGAATGTACTTTTCATCGTCAACCCTCTTAGTGTCACAAATGTGATAAACTCTTTCATCCCAGGACACTTTGGGAATTGACCAACCCACTTTCACTATGGAGCTCATGAGAATTAATTGTTATTTTAGCAATGTTCATTTTCTTCTTTACACTTGTCAAACTAAAGAGATAATTATATTGGCATGATATATATATCTAAAAGAAACCCAACTATTAAATATTTTTAACTCAAATGATATAGATAATAAAAACAACACACACACACACACACACACACATATAGTTTAAATGAAAAATAACATTAATACAAAATATATTATTTCATTTATTTTTTAATAGATTTAAGTTCAATAATTATATTTGCATTTAATAAATTTAGCATTTTTTTGTCAATTGGATGTAGCTTGGATGGTTGTGAGGAATGTTTGTTATCCTCCCTACCAGGGTTCAATTCTCATAATGACATGAATAAAACTCATAATGAGTATCTTGTAATGACTTCAAGCCTATAATTCAAAATTGAATAACAAAGCAATTCCTAACCATTTGTAAAATGGTTTAGTAAATTTTTATATCTTTAATAAAAAAACAACCATTAAATATGTTGAAATGATTTTTTCCATTTCTCAGTCTTTCTCACATATAGATTTAGATTTCTTAGAATGAATCCATGCTTTGTATTATAATCTTAATCTTAATTATGATGCTTGTATGGTCCTTCATTTACGTTATTGTGCATATTTTATCCATTTTATATTCATATTATGATTGGATTAATTTAATAAGTAATTATGATGCTTGTATGCTCTTTCATTTACGTTATTGTGCATATTTTATGCATTAATATTATGATTGGATTAGTTTAATACAAATATATTTGTTTTGTATTTTCACTTGATATTCTACCATTTGCAAATAGTTCATATTTTCATTTATAATTTAACAATTTTATTTGGATATTAGAAAAATGAAAGCAACATTTTCTTTTTTGATAAATGGTTTGAATTCTTATGAATATAGTTTTATTTGAATATTAGAAAAATGAAAGTAACATTTTCTTTCTTGATAAATGGTTTGAATTCTTATGAATATAGTTTTATTTGGATATTAGAAAAATGAAAGTAACATTTTCTTTCTTGATAAATGGTTTGAATTCTTATGAATATAGTTAAATAAATAAAATGGAGAAAAAAATTATAGTATAATTTGTTTTATAAATATTTATGCCTTTTACAAATTGTTTATATCTTTATTTATTATTTAACAATTTTATTAATATAATAGAAAAAAGAAATGACATTCTATTTTATTTATTTATTATTTAATAATTTTATTAAGATATTAGAAAATGCAAATAATATAAATATTATATTTCTTGAATAATGCTCGGTTCAAATGAATATAATTAAATAAATAAAAATAATTAAAAAATAAATTATAATATAACTTTATATATATATATAGAGTCATGCCTCATCACTAATTACTAAGGACATTTTGATCCTTCTAGAGCCTCATATCTTAGTTGTTGCTTGTATTGTGATGGAGTAACCATTGATTGTGGAGTCACTTCTGCATGGGTTATTCTAAATCATTATTATTGCATCATTTTTAGCTTAGATCATATTTATTTAATTTGTTTGAATTTATGTGTTTAAATCATGATGTTAATATGTATTTTTTTATGTATTTTTTTTTTCATCCATGACATAATTTTCAGATGGATATCAATTCATAATTATGATGTTTAATTTGGAAGTTTTGAATGTAAAAATAAAATAAAATTTATAAATGAAAGGATTATCCATTAAAACATTAAAAAACATAAGTGAATTTTCTTTCTATATTGTAGTGCTAGTGATGTATATTGTAGTGCTAGTGATGTAGAGGATATGGAAAAATCCTAAGGTCCTAAAAAAGCCTCCTTTAGAATGTATTTTTGGTATGCAACAACATTTGTAATTTGTAGCTCCAATCAAGGGACTGACCCAAAATATCCAATATCATGTAGACATTATCCCAAACAATTAAATACACTACTCACTCAACAAAATCCATCCAGATCTGAAAAGAAAACAATGAAATCATAGTTGATTTTTTTTACATGGTTATCCCAAGATTTTTGGTGGTTGTAAACCATAGTCGGCCCAAAGCTATTAGTAGAGTTGATTGCCTATGCTTGTAGGATGTGACGTGAATTGTTGCCAAATTCACCACAAATATCATGAACCAGATTGGAAGCAGAGCCAAAACCTACATGCTCCGTTTTTCACATTAATAATTTCCTCCATGTGTGAATAACTAACGTCTAGGAAATATATAGATGTATGTGTTGCATGAGTGGATTAATGTATTTTATAGGGACATGGGAGTTGCAGGCATTTTGTTTGGTGTCTTTAGATCATATTTATTGAATTTGTTTGAATCTATGTGTTTAAATCATGATGTTAATATGTATTTTTTTTTTACATTCATGATGTAATTTTGACATGGATATTAATTCATAATTATGATGTTTAATTTGGAAACCGTGAATGTAAAAATAAAATAAAATTTATAAATGAGAATATATGTGTATGGAGGGGATCTATCATATATAAAAATCAAATTTGAAATTTGAAATTTATTACATACTGTATTTAATTTTATTTAATACAAACTACAATTCTAAAACACCTCATCTAAAGTGAAACAATTAATATCATTAATACAACGAAATATACGATGCCAATAAACAAGACTAACATAAACTTACAATGTGAAACTATTAATATGTGTAGAATGGTAGTCCTCAAAATTTTCTAGAGGACTACCAATTAAAGCATAAAAAAACACAAGTAAGTTTTCTTTATATAATGTAGTGCTAGTGATGGAGAGGATATGGGAGGACCCCAAGGCCTTGAAGAAACCCTCCCTTAGAATATATTTTTGGTATGCAACAACACTTGTATCTCCAATCAAGGGACTGACCCAAAATATCCACTACCATGTAGACACTATCCCAAACAATTAAATACACTACTCACCCAACAAAATCCATTCAGATCTGAAAATAAAACAATGAAATCATAATTGTTTTTTTTACATGGTTATCCCAAAATTTTTGGTGGTTGTAAACCATAGTCAGCCCAAAGCTACTAGTAAGGTTGATACCTATGCCTGTAGGATGTGACGTGAATTATTTCCAAATTCACCACAAATATCATGAACCAGATTGGAAACAGAGCCAAAACCTACATGCACCGTTTTTCACATTAATAATTTCCTCCATGTGTGAATAACTAACGTAGGAAATATATAGATGTATGTGTTGCATGAGTGGATTAATGTATTTTATAGGGACAAGGGAGTTGCAGGCATTGCGTTTGGCGTCTTTTGCAGAGAAAGTAATGTAAACCAAGACGAAAGTGCCAATTATCTATGCTGCAAGGGTTATTTCTTTATTGTATCTGTCTAACATTAAATTCACTCCACTTCCACCTCTACAATGATATGTATTCTAAAACTCTTTTACCATAATGGCTCCGCAGACTGCAACAACAGATTGTGCCGCCACATGTACAACATTGCTTGATTGAGAGTCACCTTTCTATCCCATCTACAACCCAAATGTGACTCTGGGGATTATATGCCCACCCGAACCATGCAAAATTGAATTGTCGATCACATATATTTTCTTTTCTTGGATATGTTCATAGCATATAAAACTAGTTATGTATTAAGAAAGATTTCAATACACAACATGGGATTTTTTTTACTGAGAAAGAAAAAAGAAATGGGCACCCAAAATTATAGTGGTGTAATACACAAGAATAGAGGTCATTCCTCCAATGCACTAGGAAACACCCATGATATCCACCTTTTGCTAATAAGGAAACATAAAAAATGGCTAACGAGGCCATTGGGAGACCTCCTGGAACCTTAGGGGTGGAGGGTAAAGAAGGTCTAGCCCCCCTAGTATAATGCCTTCACATATGACCAAGAGTTAATGGGCAAAGGCCATGGGGGTGAACACTTGGAACCCCAGCATGAGTCGAGACAAGTGGAGGAGGCAACTGGCAGGTGAAAAGATAGGGCCTCATCGACCAAGGATAAATTGGGCTAACGATAACTCGTACGAGTATTTCATTATGGCATGGGGTGGTTCACTTGATTGCCTAGTTGAGTTCGTGGGTAATAGATTGTTTAAGACTATGAAATAGATGGGTCGAGCATGCAACAATTTGGAAGTGGAGTGGAATTTTTAGGGTGACGATGGATTCAGTCCTTGGCATGGAGATTTGTAGGATCTCAGTACAACGCTCCACGTATAGGTTATGCTTTATATTTTTGACACAAATTTAGAGCTGATTGTCACATGGGGTGAATTATCTTAGCGATTCTGGGCAGTGTCTTTGTAGTGGTGAATTTCCTTTGAGTTTAATCTGAGCCCTCTGTACTTTGTGTTCTCCTTGAATTGCATGGTCTGTTCTATGTTGGCGCCTCAAAGACCTCAAACAACCCCTTTGTTGCAGTGATCCTTCGAGCCTTCCCATCTTCTCGCTCAGACCTTTGTCCTGCGACCTCTTTTGGGACTCGACTCATCCAAATCCAAATCCTCAGACCCCATGATTTCTAGTCCTCTACAGAATTGGGCCCTCCCCAACACCATGGACAACAGGCAGAAGAACCACAATGCGCCAAGGATCACAATTTTACAATATCTGCTTGCTGGACATGACCAACAAGATCCAGAGTTAGAATGTGCAGGGTGTCAAAGGATGAGAATCCACATGGAAGCACTCAGTTCTACATTAACCTTCGAGCTTTACACCCTTTCTCAGCACAGTCACCTAATTGAGAGACTGCAGGATGAAATCTTTGCACAGAGGAGCCAAATTGAAGAGCAACGTAGTTATATGGAGATCTTGCAAAGCCGAATGGATCAGATGGAAAGAAGTCACCAACAACCCAATACCCCAACAAGCACCCAAGGAGCTTCGAAGAATATAACTTCAGCTAGAGTAAATCAAATCTTGGATCTCAATGAGCCCGTAACAGATCCAAATTGGGATCCACATAGACACTCGAAGATTAAAAAGGAACCGGGTAACTGAATTTGTAAAATTCAAGTGTCATGTTTAGTTTTACGTTATATATAAACAGAGTTTTCTATAAAATGTACTCTTTGAAATACAATAGAAATGTTATAGCTAGGGAAGGAGGGAACTCAATGAACACAAATTTTGTATTAGCAATCCCAATCTTCAAAGCTTCTATCTCTCGAAGGTCATTCATGACCTCCCTCTTTTTGTACTAAAATACATTTATCCACACTTTTTAATATAATTTTTCCCACTTCTGATTAATAATAATAATAATATCATTTATGTCATAATATAAATGTAAATATTTTATTTTTCCTAAAAAAAAAATCAATAATAATAAATTACCATATACCATTTTAGTTACATTTCAATTATCTTTTTCCCAATTTAATGTTAATAATAGTAAAATGATTCTAAAACAAATAATGACTATATTACTATCCTATGCACTTTATATCGTTGGTATCTTAGCTTTTGTCCTCCTTTATATACTATCTTATTTTCTATCTTATTTTAAAAAAATGAACCTTTATTTTTTTTTAAATATTTTTAATATTAAAAATATTATAATCATAAATATATACAAATTTACTATTCAAAACATATATTATGATATAGGTAAAAAATGCAATTCCTTTTATTTAAAAAGGATAAAGATACATCAAAGTACTTATATATATATATATATATATATATATATATATATATATATATATATATATATATATATATATATATATATATATATATATTTTTTCTTCTATCGCTTATTCAAATTAAGAAGAGGTAGAGTATGTGTATTTTTATAGATTTTTTCCTATCTCATAAATAAGAGGATCTCATACTCCAAATAATCTTAAAATTAAATCATTATTATTATTATTCTTATTATAATAGTAATAAATATAAAATTTATTATTATTATTATAAATATAAAATTTTTATTTCATTTTATTTAAATACAATAAATATAAATAAAATGATACTATTTTATTACCAATTTAACAATAGTCATGTAAACAATTACATATTCTATCAAGAGTCTAAAAATAATAATGTAAACAATTACATATTCTATTAAGAGTCTAAAAATAATAATGTCAACCACTTCATCTTCCAAAGTGATGCTAATCTTGCATTACTTTTTATGTTCATAGCATTGGAATGGTCCTTCCATAATTAAATCACTAAATTGAATCATTAATGTAGTTACTCTCACTTAGTATCTTGTCTATTAATAACGTTATTAAAGAAATATTTGTTTTGAAGTATAATTAGAAATTATTTAGTTTGCTTGGTATAGTTTAAATACATATTCACCAAAAATTTATAAGTTATATATTTTTAAATTAAATATTAACCTTCGTACATATATGATTTTTCAAATTGAAATGGTAATCTAGAATAATGTACATCCGTAACAATCCAAAATGAGAAAGTTCGAAAAATACCTCAACTAATCCATATACACAAGTCAATATTCAAAGAAGCGTGAGAAGCAACATGCATTGCACCTTCCAACGCTGTGTTGCAAGTACCATCGGGGAAGAAATTTGTAGTGAAGCCAGTGACGTTTCTTGGTCCTTGCAAGTCTCATATTTCAGTGGAAGTAAGAAATTTGCATGTTGGATTGTATGCTTTTTAAGATGATAGACGTCGAGTATCATGAAAATTCCATGTTAAATTAGCTGCTAAGATCATAAACTTGCAAATTACAGGAACACTAGTTGCACCCAAGGAACCATCTGCATGGAATAACAATGAACTTGATCTATGGCTTCGATTTTTTGGTATATCTGGGTTGACCATAGAAGGTGGTGGTGTCATAGATGGTCAAGGCCAGAATTGGTGGTCTAAATCTTGCAAAGTGAACAAACAACACGTAAGGGTTTCGTTTAACTATTCTGTTTCACCTCATTTTTTTCACCGTTGTTTACATGTGGCCTCGAAAAATTCGGTGGTCATGTTAAACCATACAAAAGTGTTTCATTCATTTGGACAATCTCCTGCCATACATCTCTCTTATCCTCCATCTCAGCTGCCATTGAAAATCTTGTCGCAATCTCGTCGGACATGAGGGTGGACATTCCCTGCCGCAATTTTCTACCATACACTGCTCTTATATTTCTTCATCTCTTCCACCATTCAATATCCACGTCCAACTCCACTGGACTTCACCTTGAGCCTCTTGACAAGCACCTTCCACAGTCTTTCCTTGACTCATCTAACAATTACCATTAAACAACAATATAGTAGTATATATAGATTGCTTCAATTTATATTAATCACCACAAATGTTCATGTGTGCAAGGTTGCTTGGATGTGGCTCCTCTGGTTTGTTTCCAGCTTGCAAGCTTGACTTGATCGCCTTGCTTATTTTCTTGAAGAAAGACACAATGTTATAAATAGTTTTTTAGTTTTATATAGATTTTAATTAGAGGAGGTTGTGCTCATGGAGTGGGTTTGGATTCTATGTTTGGTTTGACAGGCAATGTCTATTACTGGATGTTTGAATGTTTTGATAAAAAATTTTCACTTTGTCAATAGCCAACGAATGCATCTCGTAGTGGTGGACTCTTCCAAGATTCAATTAATCGGGCTATAGATACAAGCTCCTAAAGAAAGCCGAAACATTGATGGCATTCATATACAAAGAGTTCAGAATGCCCAAATAGATAACTGTTGTTAGGATGTAATCATTTCTCACCGCCTATGTAAATGGTGCATCGGTGGCCATCTTGACTCTTCAAAACTCGATGATTAACCACCGATTACTATTATGTCCCATATTACTTAAGTGGTGGCCGCCTTAACCTTTCAAGGAAACCAGACACCATCATCGCCTTAATTAAACCTTTTAGAAGATCAAAGGGGCAATTTGTTAGTGTTTAAATACCACAGTTGAATTGTAATTTTGTGACACACAGACATACAAGAAGCTTGAAAGCACATTGAAGATAATTTGCCATTTTTTATTCGGAGGTGTTCTCTCTGTTTTTTACCTTGTTTTTTATTAAGTTTGTAAACTTGTCTGATTTCTTGATTGGATTAGTTATATTGATTTTAATTTGATTAAACTCAGTAACTATTTGGTTTTACTGATTGCAAACCCAGTCCCACATTTATTCCGAGTTTATTTATTGGAGCGCGTGATTTTAAAACAACATTGAATAAAAGGTTGTTATTTTGCATTCAGAGTTTACTCTGTTAAAAGTGCATGGAGTTATTTAGTCTCAAAACCCCAAACCCGAATTGGTGGGCCCAAAGCTTATTCGCCTTTCGCGATTTGGGATTAGTTGTTGCATTTTCCTTTTGTGTTGTGTGTTTGTAAACCCCAAAACCCCGAAGTGCTGGGCCCACAACTTATTCACATTTCGTGATTTGACAATTCACATGGTGTTTTGTTTTTTATGTTCGGCGTTTATAATCGCCGAAACCCGATCCCCGATCAACCTCTATTTTCCACATTTGATATCGGAGAAAGTAGTGTATTCTGCTATTGCTTAGTTCATTGCAGATTATTCCTGTTGGTGCCAAATTTTATTCTCTCATTTTCTTGCGTGAAGGTTTATTTAATTCCTTTCAAATTTTATATAAATGGCCACGTCTGGTAGTAGTTCTTCTCAAGTTCAAGCTCCTATCCTGAGCAAGAAGTCATATGACTCTTGGTATATTCAAATGAGGACGGTTTTTCATTCTCAAGATTTATGGACCTATGTTATTGATGGTTATGCTGAGCCAGCTGATGTAGCAACAAAATTGGCTCTCTCTAATGCTGATCGTGTTTTGTTGAAGGAAAACATGAAGAAGGATAACAAGTCTCTTGGATTAATCCAACAAGGATTAAATGAATCCATTTTTACGAAGATTTCTAGTGCTGCATCTTCGAAGATGGCTTGGGACATTCTTGAAACTTGTTATCAAGGTGTGTCCAAGGTGAAGATAGTCAAGTTGTAGAACTTGAGAAGGGATTTCGAAAATCTGAAGATGAAGGATAATGAAAGTGTTGATACTTTCATGACTCAAGTAATGAGTGTTGTGAACTAGCTTAGGTAGTATGGAGATGATATTGAGAATAAGAGAGTTATTGAGAAAGTGCTGAGAAGTTTACCCAAGAAGTTTGAGCATGTTCTTGTTCCCATAGAGGAATTTAAGGATTTAAGTCAAATGCAAATTGATGAGTTCACTGGTTCCCTTGTTGCTCATGAATCTAGGATATCTAGATATGAAGAAGGATCATTGGAGCATGCTTTCAAATCCCAACTGCATTTTACTAGAGGCAAAGGCAGAGGAAGGTTTTATACTCGTGGAAGAGGAGGTCAATTTTCTGGTCGAAGGGACAACAGAGCTAAATCAAAGTCTGAGCAAAAGTCCCAACATAATCCTCCTACTTTAAGAGGGAGCAACAACAAGCCCTGGCAGCAAGAAAATCAGAGGTATGATAAAACTAAAGTACAATGTTATTATTGTAAGAAGTTTGGACATTTTGCTAACAAATGTTGGAAGAAACAGACAGATGCTGGAAAGCAGTCTGCACATATTACAAATGAGTCTGAGGATCATCAAAATCCTGTGTTTTTGACCTGTAATGTCACTCAGGAAAGTGCAAATGATATTTGGTTTTTGGATAGTGGTTGCAATAACCACATGACTGGTAATAAGGATTTATTTTCATTTATTGACAATAGTATTCAGTCTGAAGTAAAACTGGGAAATGACTGTAAGGTTACAGTTAATGGTAAAGGTGTAGTTTCAGTTTACACTAAGGATAATCAGAAAAAAAATATTGATGATGTTTATTTTGTGCTTGGTCTAAAATGCAATCTTATTAGTGTTGGACAACTGATGGAGAAAAAGTACAGAGTGTTCTTCAAGAACAAGGTATGTACAATCTATGATAAATTTCCCAGCAAACAGTTGATTGCAAAAGTAGAGATGACCTATAATAGAATGTTTCCACTTGTTATGAGAAATGATTTGAGTGGTTCTTTGAATGTTTATAAAGATGAAAGTTTAGCTGAATCTTGGTTATGGAATTTAAGATATGATCATTTACATTTTGGTGGCTTAGATCTGTTACATAAGAAAAAGATAGTAAAGGGGTTACCTTGTACTCAACAACCTACAAGCTCTTGTGAGAGATGCATATTTGGAAAACATCATAGAGAGAAATTTGTTTCAGGTATTTCCTACAGAGCAAAAGCTCCATTGGAAATTGTCCACACAGATTTATGTGGACCTATGCAAACACCTTCTTTAACTGGATGTGTTTATTTTAGGACTTTCATTGATGATTTCAGTAGGAAGACTTGGTTGTATTTGTTGAAGTAGAAATCTGAAGCCTTTGATGTTTTTAAGAAGTTTAAGTCTATGGTTGAGAATGAGAGTGGTCAATCCATTAAAATCTTAAGGTCTAATAGAGGAGGTGTATACAAACTTATTGGATTCATTGAATTCTGTGATCTTCATGGAATTAAAAGGAAGTTTACTGCTCGATATACTCCACAACAGAATGGAGTGGCTGAAAGGATGAATCAGACCATCATGGATATGGCTCGAAGCATGTTGAAAGAGAAGCATATTTCGAATGAATATTAGGGAGATGCGGTTCTTTTCTTTGTTTTTATCTTGAATAGAAGTCCGACCAAGATCGTGAGGGAGCGTGTACCTCAGGAAGCCTGGGATGGTAAGCCTTGCAATATTTCTTATTTTAGAATTTTTGGATGTGTTGCATTTGCGCATGTACTTGTAGAAATGAGGAGGAAGTTGAATGATAGAAGTGAGAGATGTATCTTTGTTGGATACAGTGAAGAGTCCAGGGCATATAAATTCTACAATTCCATCACCAAAAAGAATGTAATCAACAGAGATGTTCAATTTAAAGAAAATGAAGCCTGGGATGGAAGTATTGACAAATCTATTTCAGAGGGAGTTGTGTTACCCTGTGAAGATGAGGATGGAGCTGAGCAGGCTGAAGGAGATGTTGGTTCCACATGCACATACGCCTGTAGCAAGAAGTCCAACAAGGCAAGCACGATATTTCATCCCATCTCAATTTGGAACGCCCAGAATTCATGAGCGTGGTGAGCCATCTGGACATGGTGGACATCAAACAGATTCACAGGTAAGTAGTGAATCAAATCCTACTTTAGCTTCATTGAAAAACATATTTAAAGGACAAAAGACTAGAAGTTTAAGAGAATTATATGATCAGAATGAAGAAGTAGATCGGATTTCAAATTTTGCATTAATGGCATGTGATCCTGTAAGTTTTAATGATGCTGCTAAAGAGGATGTCTGGATAAAAGCAATGGATGAGGAGATTGATTCCATTGAAAGAAATAACACTTGGGATCTTGTAGATTTACCTAAAGGTAAGAACACTATTTATGTTAAGTGGGTTTATAAAACTAACCTGAATGCAGATGGTGAAGTTGAAAAGTACAAGGCAAGACTTGTAGCTCAGGGATTTAGTCAACAACTCGGTATTGATTACAATGAAACATTTGCTCCTGTAGCTAGAATTGACACTGTGAGAATGGTCTTAGCTATTGCAGCTCAGAATAGATGGATCATGCATCAGATGGATGTTAAGTCTGCATTCTTGAATGGATATTTGGAAGAAGAGGTTTATGTAAGACAACCTCCGGGTTATGAGATTGATAAGCACAGAGATAAAGTTTACAAGTTAAGGAAAGCTTTATATGGATTGAAGCAGGCATCCAGAGGATGGTATAGCATGATTGATGAATACTTGATTAGTGTTGGATTCAATAGAAGTCCAAGTGATCCAACCCTGTATACAAAGATAAATCAAGAAAGTAAAATTTTGATTGTAACTTTGTATGTCGATGACCTGATTTTTACTGGAGATCTATCTGTAGATGATTTTAAAAATGCCATGAAAACAGAGTTTGAGATCACTGATTTAGGATTGATGAAGTATTTTCTTGGAATTGAAGTGGATCAATCTGATGATGGCATTTTCATTTGTCAAACTAACTATGCAAATGAAGTATTGAAAAGGTTTAGAATGTTGAATTGTAAACTAGCTACAACACCAATGGCAACTGATATTAAACTTAGCAAGTATGATGAGGGATCATATGTTGATCCAACTCTGTATAAAAGGTTGGTTGGAAGCCTTATGTACTTAACAACAACCAGACCTGATATTATGTTTGCTGTAAGTTTGATTTCGAGATTCATGGAGACTTCAAAGAGTACTCATTGGCAAGCAGGAAAGAGGATCCTGAGATATGTTGCTGGAACAACTGACTTTGGTATCTGATACACATCAAGTTTAAACTTTGAGCTGATCGGATATACTGATAGTGATTTTGTAGGTTCCATTGATGATAGGAAAAACACATCTGGGTATGTGTTTAGTCTTGGATCTAGAGCAGTGGCATGTGCATCAAAGAAACAACCCATAGTGACTCTATCTTCTACTGAGGCAAAGTATGTTGCAACAACTGCAGCTACCTGCCAAGCTGTGTGGATGAGAAGAGTCTTGAATGAATTGTTTCATGAGCAGAATGATTCAACCTAAATTGTCCGTGACAATAAATCTGCTATTGCACTGTCAAATAATCACGTTTTTCACAAACAGAGTAAGCACATTGATACAAGGTATCATTTCATTCGAGAGCTCGTAAATGGTAAATAAATTTATGTTCATCTCTGCAAGTCCGAAGAACAATTTGCAAACATATTTATGAAGCCTTTGAGAAATGAATTGTTTAAAACTCATAGAAATAATATTGGGGCCTCTAAGTTGTAATGCATTGTTTACATCAATTTTGTTTTACATGTTTTAGTTTGTTTTTGTTCTGAAATGATTAAGAGAGAGTATGTCGGGATGTAATCATTTCTCACTGCCTGTGTAAACGATGCATCGGTGGCCATCTTGGCTCTTCAAAACTCGAGGATTAACCACCGATTACTATTATGTCCCATATTACTTAAGCGGTGGCCGCCTTAACCTTTCAAGGAAACCAAACACCATCATCGCCTTGATTAAACCTTTTAGAAGATCAAAGGGGCAATTTGTTAGTGTTTAAATACCACAGTTGAATTGTAATTCTGTGACGCACAGAGAGACAAGAAGCTTGAAAGAATATTGAAAATAATTTGCCATTTTATATTCGAAGGTGTTCTCTCCATTTTTTACCCTGTTTTTTATTAAGTTTGTAAACTTGTCTAATTTCTTGATTGGATTAGTTATATTGATTTTAATTTGACTAAACTCAATAACTATTTGGTTTTACCGATTACAAACCCAGTCCCACATTTATTCCGAATTTATTTGTTGGAGCGCTTGATTTTAAAAAACACATTCAATAAAAGGTTGTTATTTGTATTCGGAGTTTACTTGTTAAAAGTGCTTGGAATTCTTTAGTCTCAAAACCCCGAACCCAAATTGGTGGGCCCAAAGCTTATTCGCGATCCCGGATACTTATTCGCATTTCACGATCCCGATCAGCCTCCGTTTTCCACAACTGTGTCATCCCGACAGGTTGGAATTTAGTAATTTCACTGCTTTGCGCTAATTTGTTCATTCATGTGTTCCCATTTAGCATAGATCCATTTGCTTAATAATAAATAGCTATATATCCATTTAGCTTAGATCGATCTTAGCGCTGCTGCTATAAGTGCAAACCTTAATTTTACTTATTTAAAATTCAGATTAACAAACACACGATAAACATAGAAGGTCCTACTAATTATCATTATAAATACTGTAAAGCAGGGGATGATTGCATTTCCATTTCGTCTGGCTCATCTGCTATTAATCTTAATGCTTTCCTAAATATACAGGGCGGTTCTGGCTATGCACGAAATATCAGATTTGAGGACATAGTTGTTGATAATGTTAAGAATCCGATTATCATTGATCAGTATTATTGTGATTCGAATTCGCCATGTAAAACTCAGGTGATCATCTAACCTCTCTGGGTATTCTCATATTTTCCCAACATGCCCGAGTGAAATATATATTTTCTCTGGGGATCAAAGTCCTCAAGTAATATATATCCATACAAATTATTTCACAGATTGGTTTTGAAGTTTGGAATCAATAATACTGTCTGTAATGATGTTGTGTGCAGCCGTCTGCAGTGCAAATACAAGATGTAACATATAGAAACATCCACGGAACGTCATCGAAGGATGTGGCTGTGAATTTTTCGTGCAGTGAAACAGTTGTCTGCACAGGAATTACTTTGACAAATGTTAAAATAACTTCAACGACTGCAAATAAAGCAAAGTCAGTATGTGTCAATGCTTTGGGAAGGGCTTTTGGAGCTATTTTGCCACCCAGCTGTCTGGAAAACTAGTCCGGTCCCTTGGATTTGTTTAAAAACATCAGAATAAATCATGGCCAAACTTGGTGACTTTAGATTTCGAAAGTGGTACAAGTTTCAAAAATAATAAATGTAGAGTGGAGGCTGTTTTGCTGGAGTCCATTGAAGCGGAAACATTTTTCTTTCATTGAGGCGTGTTTATTGGAGCATAGTAATAAGATTCAGTTATATTGATTTTGCTGTATGCGAATCTACTTTCTATTTGTATTTGACAATATACTTGTATTTCATACAGTTTAATCTATAAACTTAAAAATATTAAATATTAAACAAAATCAAAACATTTATAAAGATAAACTACATGCCAAATTTTCTGATTTGAAATATATTTTTCCCCTACATCAACTCACCATTTTCTGATAAACTCACCATGTTCGATAAGTTTATTATTACCTGAAGAGCGCCATCTAGAAGCGTAGCACACATTAGATAACACTTCGAAATCGGAGCGCTATTTACTGGGCATGCAAGTCAAAAGTTAAGTTATCAAAGTATGGGTGATATCGAAATTTTCACATGGAATTATGGTTTAGTTCAAGATTTTCGAGAAACGAAATTGAACCTATTCGACTAGATTCAGTTTTGCAGAAGTTGGCAACTCAACAACCCAAGCTTTTGATTATTGAGAGAAGCTATTAAACAGAAGCAGCTTGATTGTGGTAGCCTCAGTTGTTATAATGAAAATATCTATTGAGTGGGCTGTATCGTCGTGAACATTCCTCGTCTTCCCAGATGTATGAAGAACTATTCTATATGGGAAAGTTCAAAATTTTAAATATTTTAATAAAATATAACTTTTTGAGAATCTTAATAAAATATAAATTGTTGAAGCATTTAGAGAATAAGGAAGTTGTGTTAATTGGGTTTACCTTATGGGAGGAATGATTGTTTTTCTATGTATATCATAAGGAGCTATGTTATAAAGAGTGTGAGATTTGAACGAAGCAATGTCACAAGGAATGTCTTTTTGCATTATATCGATTTATATTTTTATAAATATTAGGATGAATAATTGTTATCCTCTCTACCCAGATTCAATTCTAGTAACATATTAAATTCTTAACTAAAAATTGATCATATAAATGTAATAGATTTAACAAGATAATAATTTGATAAATATAAATTTATATAATAATTTGATAAATATAAATTTATATATGATGTATAATAATTAAAAAAGACAACATGATAAATTTAAAGAATATATATATATTTTGGAAGATTTGGTATATGATAATAGTTTAGATGACAAGATTGAACTTAAAGATAAAGGTCATTATTTCAAGGATAAGAGGTATCTTCAAGGAAGACGAGATATCACATAATCAAGGCAATGAAGACCACTTGAATGAAAGTTGATTATCCCATTTAAAATTTGTGTACCTTAATTTTGCAAGCTTAGTTTATATCCATTGGATATTGAATTTAGATTTTATAATAAATATAAAAGACTTGGATATTGAATTTAGATTTTATAATAAATATAAAAGATTTGAATGTTAAGTTTATCTAAGAAAATAATCTGCATAAATATTTTTTGGAATGAAAAAATGTATGATTTAAGCTTATATCCATTGGATATTGAATTTAGATTTTATAATAAATATAAAAGACTTGGATATTGAATTTAGATTTTATAATAAATATAAAAGATTTGAATGTTAAGTTTATCTAAGAAAATAATCTGCATAAATATTTTTTGGAATGA
>ML777645.1:1265648-1301994 GCA_009831015.1 Picea engelmannii
GAACAATAAATCTGACCCATTGATTTTGGAGGACGACTAAGAATATGCCAGCATCTTCAATGCATAGCCATCAGATTAGGGTTTAAGTTTAAAAGATCATTAATTGTGCTCATTGTCAATAGGTATACGCCTTTCGGCGTAATCATAAGAATTATGATGGTTATATATGATAATGAAAATATTGTATAATAAAAATGAATAAGTCTAATATTAAAATAAGAATTATGATGGTTATATATGATAATGAAAATATTGCATAACAAACATGAATAAATTTAAAGTTTCTAATTATGTTGTACTAGTAATAAATGGATACAAATTTATAAAAATATAGTATACAAGTTATACAAGTTTGTAATTATGTTGTATTGGTAAAAATGAATACAAATTTATAAAAAAGTATAAGGAATAAGAGACTTTAAAGTTGAAAATTAAAAAAAATAGAATTTTTGGTTATGACGAATAATCAACATAATATAATTTTGTATTAATTATTAAAGAAATAAAATATAATATTTAGTAAAAATAATATGATGAGGATGATGAACAATTGGTGTATTGGATCTTAAGAAGGTAAGAAATTACTTTAATTTTTTTTAAATTTTATTTCTATAGTAAAAAAGTATCAAGCTTTCCAAGATCACCATAGTTTTGATGACTTAGGAGGTTAGGAAGGTTGGTAATGTAGCATATATTTTTAAATTGGGATCTATTATGGGTATAGGTAGAGCAATCCATGCATAGTGTCACAAAGGTGAGAGATTCTCTTCCCATGGTGTTTTGGGAGTTGTCCAATGCCTAGTTTCACTATGTAGCTAGTGAGAGTTTGTTCTTATTTTAAAAATGTTGATTTTCTTCTTTGCACTTTTCAAAACTGAGAGGTAGTTTTGATATTTTAAATTAGGGTTGACCATCTCCTTCTAGTATCTTAATTTCCTTTTATCGACTAATTCTTTATCACACCACATATTCTCCTTAAATTTAGAAGTGATAATATTTATGATGTATTATTCTTGTATTCCCCAATGATTTAGCCAAGATTTGGAATTTTTATGCCATCCTTGCTTGAGCTGCTCGTGGTTTTGGCGGCTAGAGTTTGAAGCAATTTTGGGGAGCCTTAGTCATGCATGTTTTTTTATCCTTTTCTTGTACGTTAGGTATCTAATCATAACAATGCTCTCAATGGGGAAATGACTGCTTCTATGAGGAGGATATGATAGGGTGTGTTCCCCTTAATTTTGAGATTATAATTTATATAATTCTTTTGGATATGTCCTAAATTTCTCGAGGATTCTCTATATATATATTGCAACCCCAAACTTTACATTCATATAAGATAATTGGAGTGATGAGAGTATGAAAGAAGAGATTTTTTTTTTATCCCAAAGCCAAAGTTCTATTGACTTATGGTTTGTTTCTATCCCAAAATAAGCTTTCCACCCTCCATTTATCATTTTCTCAATGTTGTAGTTCCAATTGATCTTGTGGTGTATATCAATTCCAAGTACTACCTCCAATGTATTTTTTTCATAAACAAAAGTATCATAGGTGATCCTTTTCGATTTGATTATCATAACCTTTGTTTTGCCAATGTTCACAGTCATGCCCATTCTAGAGCAGAAGACCTTGAGGGTTATGAGTTGCTTACCTAGGTCATAGGGACTCTTCGCCATAAGAAAAATATCATCAACATAAAGAAGGATGATGGTGACTATACTAGCAAGAGTCGGGACAACACAACTTGCATCCTCTAAACAATATTCTAATTTATCAATATAGATGCAGAAAGGGGTAAGGGATATGGGACAACCTTGCTTGAATCCTATATTATAGTTAATTTCTTCCAACCAACCCTTAGTGTTCCTAAAATTGGCAATAAATTTCTCATATAGCCTTACTGCAACACCTCTTAACTCGAAAGGGAATTTAGGATCTTTTAACCTATTACAGAGGTTAGTCTGGGGAATAGTGTTAAAATATTTTATAAAATCAATGAAACAACAAAGAAGATCAATTTTATCATTACGACACTCCTCTACACTGATCATAAATGTAACAAGGTGGTCCACAGTGGAATGGTAGCCTCTAAACCTAGCCTAGCCTCTAGCTCTTTTTCCATGGCTTTCTAGCCATGTGTTGATCTTCTTTTTCAAAATACTTTCGTATAACTTAGCTAAAATAGGGCTAATCATAATGGTTCAATAATTAGAGGGATTGTTTTTATCTCTAGTTTTAAAATAGGGACAATGAGGCTTTGAGTCCAAGGTTTTTGGAAGCCTTGTTGGATAGATAAATTGAAGAGGTTATGTATGAGAGTGATGAGGATAGGTCCAATTTTTTTATATTTTAGCTTGGTAACCTTCGATGTCCTTATCTTTTCCTTTTGAGAGCCACTTAACCCCAAACTTATTGTCTTTTATAGAAAAAAATTCATCCTTTGTAGAGCTATTTGGTATGTTGTCCATGGAATTGGGGGATTCATACATATTTTTAAGGTATAAATCCCAACCCATCAAGGGAATATTACTATTTTCTTTATTTTTACAAGTTAGAATTTTCCTCCATAATTTCTTAGGATCTATATTAAATAGGTCCAAAAGCTTCTCTTGCTTTCTATTTATGCCATTTATATTTTCATTTAATTAAGGTTTTGTATCTATTTATCTTTGATCCAGGTGGATATCGGTGGACACCCACCTATTCTATTGGCTTGAAATACAACTTTCCACCTTGACAATTTTTCTACAGTTTTTCGGGTCCCAAACTTCTGGGGCCATTTTGAGGCCCTAAATAATGTTTTTTTTGGGATCCCATGCGATAGCTGAAGGCACATGCTAGATCTTTAAACTATCACCTAGGCCCAGTGGGAATGTGTTCTTCTCTTCTATACCTTTTCAACGAGCTATCGTGTGCCCCAAACAGAGATCGTATGCAAAAGTTACGCCCTTGGGAAGTTGACGTATCAACTACCCCCATCGGGGCCCACAAACCTTTTAGCATTTCATCTTTCGGGGTTAGGGATTTAGATTTTCTTTATGTTAAAAAGTCCTTTGGAGCCTCATTGTAAACATCATATTCTTACGAATGAGCGTATTCATCACATCTCTTTTCAGAGATAAGATGCCACCATTCCAACGAGCTCATTCACTCCGTACTTTTACAGTTTCTGTACTTTTTTTTTTCTCATTAATAGAAATTTTGTATTATTGTATCTCTCTATTTATTGCAATATTTATGTGTATTTCATTGTTATATCTCTGCCTACATTTCTTTCTCAAAATAATATGGATCAATCTTATTAGATTTGAAAGATGCATTGGAAGCATCCCTAATGGTTTTTCTAGCAATTTTACATTCATTATCATACCAAGGATTAGTTAACTGTTTGTATTTTTATGTAGTACCTCAATAGACAAATTGTTAATTGAATTAGATAGGGTTGTTGTAAAATTCAGATAGCCAAATTCAATATTGTTTTGATATGATATGAGTTTTAAAGCATTGCCAAAGTCTTTCAAGAAGAGTTTGAGTTTTTGTTTGTCAAAAAATAAGTGCCTTTGGTTGTCAGAGTGCTCCTCTACAAAGTTTTTGTGCATGGAAAAGTTAAGAGTTAGGGTTAGAGGTCTATGATCAGAGTTAGATTCATGGTCATCTAAAAGATCAAAGTATACTATTTGGTTGTATATTGGGATATTTGATATTACATAATCAATAACACTGCTACCCAACCCATGGATACAAGTCATCTTGTTAGAATTTGACCACTTCTTTAGACCATTGCAAATTATTAAATCTTGAGAACCATTTAGAGCTTAATTAATTGAGTACCAAACAAATTCTCGATCAAGTCTTTAGAGTTTCTTTTGTAGCTATTAGTTAAGGCAAGGTCATCATCTAGCCAAAGAGGATTAGGGTTGGATTCATTACCTAAAATAATAGCTTGATTGGTTGTAGTTCCATCATGAAAGTCTCCTAACATGAGGATGCTACCTTTATTTTTCATATTGTAGATATCTTTCCCTAAGCTTTTGTAGGGACAATTATTATCTAAATTGTTTTTTGTGTAAAAAATAGAGTTAATCGGTGTTAAATAACGTATTTATATGTAAATATTCTTAGTGTTAATATCATATATCTGTCCAAGTTGCTATTTATCACTGTCATTTTGGTCTTTATCCCTAATAATAGATTTTTGGTTCTTAATTATTGTCCATTTTCCTTCCTTTCTAGCTTCCTTTATCTTTTGAATATCCTTTCTTAATTTTTCTTGATGTTCTAGAATGCGATCTTGATTTATAAATGTTTATGGGAATTAGAGTTTTCCAGAATTAACCTATATTTATGTTCAATTGTTTTTCCCAACCTTTTTGCTTCTATAAGACCAATTGTTTCAATTTGTGATTTATTTTTTAATTCTTCTTTGACTATTGCTAATTATGAGGTTCAAGGCTCTTTTTTTACTCTCATCTTTTTAAATCTATGAGCTTATTCATTTCTTCTTTGATAGGTTTGATATCCAATTTGTGTTCTAGGCTATTTAGGGCCAAATTGTTAATTAGCTTGACTTTTAACTCTTAATTTTGATCTGTCCAAGTTGCTATTTATCACTGTCCTTTTGGTCTCTATCCCTAATAATAGATTTTTGGTTCCTAATTATTGCCCATTTTCCTTCCTTTCTAGCTTCCTTTATTTTTTGAATATCCTTTCTTAATTTTGCTTGATGTTCTAGAATGAGGTCTTGATTTATAAATATTTATGGGAATTAGATTTTTCCATAAAGAGAATTAACCTATCTTTATGTTCACTTGTTTTTCCCAACCTTTTTGCTTCTATAAGGCCAATTGTTTAAATTTGTGATTTATTTTTTAATTCCACTTTGACTATTGCTAGTTATGAGGTTCAAGGTTCTTTTGTTACTCTCATTTTTTAAAATCTATGAGCTTATTCATTTCCTCTTTGATAGGTTTGATATCCAATTTGTGTTCCACCCTATTTAGGGCCAAATTTTAGTTGGTTGTTTTTTCTATTTCTTGTAATGTAGCCTCCATTTTGTGTACATGAGTCTCAAACTCTAATAGTTTATTGTTCATTTTTCTCTTAATATTATCTTCTAACCATCTCTCTTCTTTAGGTTTTTCTATTGATTCTATAGATTCATGCAAACTTTTTTCTAATAATTTTTTGATTTAGGTATCAATGGTGAATTACCCATATTGAAAAGAAAAATAAATAAATAAGAAACTTGTGCATTTGATTTACTCAAAGAGATTTAAATAAAAAAAATATTTATATAAAAAATTGATTAAAGAAACTTACTTTATAATCAAAATGAATAGATATTCAAAATGAACACAATTAAATTTTACAAATGTAATTTAGTAAAATTATTTAAAGAAAAGAAAAAATCGGAATACACATGAAAGATAATAAAAAAAATTTAAATAGTAAAACACTTTGAAGATGGATTATGAATATTTTTAAAAGTCAAAATGATCACTAAAACATTAGTAATTAAGGGGTAAATCCATTTTAAATTTAAATTTATTAAGCATGAAAAATGATTAAATTTCATTTCTCAAGGTGTAAATTCTTTTATTATTTAATTCTATATCATGTTTTAATTTCTTTATATTAATTATTATTTTTTTTAAATAAAATATTTGTATTACTTCTAAAATCTGGAAACCATGTACATGCATACATATGCTAGAAGAAGCATCTAGTCTCCCAAAATTGGAAACCAAAACCAGACCCAAGTCTAGAGTAAAGATATTCAAGACTATTCTAGTTTCCAAAACTAAATTGTACAAATAACCATAACTATTGCAAAAATGGCCAGAAAACGTACAGAAAACAAAAAAAAATAAAAATAAAGACTCCTCTATATTAATAGTTAAAAAATCACTTTAAAAATTTGATTTTTTCTATTTTTTATTACTTCAAATTTAAAACTAAATTCACTGATTTAAATTTTTAAATATTATCAATATAATTATTTATTTTATTTTGTGATCAATGTATAAGTTACAACAACCCCTTATACTAAATTATATAGCATCTCACTACTACAATAATGATATCTATAAATTATATAAATTACATGGAATACGCACCGTAATTTTTCCCAACCTCAAAATTAAGTAAAAGTTTGAAATGCAAATTGTGTAAAAAATGTAAGAGTTGACGTAGGCATCCAAGTGTGGTATGCGTGGATTGAGGAATTTTAGAAGTTGGGTTTAACCCTTTGAAAATAGATTAGAATCATAGTGTCTAAAGCAAAATTGAGCGCTCGATTTAAGAGAGTTGTAAAGGACAAACTTGCACTCATTTCAGAGTTGATTTAGGTTTGACATGATTATAGTACACTAATAGGATTTGGTGCGCTGTCTGTTAGAGCACTGGAATTTATCAGAATAGATTTTGAAGAAAATCGGACGTTTGTATTTTCAACGAAGTGAATTAGTTTTGGAAGTTCTATTATCTCTGGTACTGGTCTAGGTCTACGTGGACGAAGAAAAATTAGTTGAGGAAAAGGCGGGAACTCGCGATCAAGTTTGAACTAAGAACCGAAGGGACGTTTATTTTTCTCCTACATCTGATTTTTGGAAGCGTTCATACTCATATTCCGATTTCTGCCAGACCTGCAGTTTGCGGTAAATGCACGCACATTCGAACTCTCGCAATTTTTCTCAGTTGGAATAACAGTTGGTTTGACAAACAGAAAACACCTACCGCTGGTCTCTTGACTGACGTGGCGGTACTTTCCCCCGCAAAACGGATAAATACGAGTAGTTGTTGACAATTGTACCAAGAAGACGGACAGCGACTCACCGAGGCGACTCGCAGGGTTGGAATTTGACGGTTAAATTCTTCATTGCGAGGCCAAGGCAATTTAGTGGTCAAATACAGCAAACACTTCAATGTATCCGTCAAATTTGACTTTTGACTTTGACGAGTGACATCGATTTAAAATTCCAACCCCTAAGGCTAGTAGACTGATTTTCTATGGGCAATAACAGGCTTCAAAATTTTAGAATGGAGGCTTTCGTATTTCAGATGGCGTAGGCTACTCCAGATGGGACGTCTCCGGCACCGGGAGGCCATCTGGTAGAACGAGCTGCCGGCCCACTCCCTGTCAGCATTTCGCACATTCTTGTATTTCTTTTACAGAAAGCCAATTGACGAATGCTGACGCTTAAATTTTCAGTTTAACACATGTTTTTTTGCATTTTAATTGTGAAACAGCAGATTGACAAAATGAATGATCTTTTCTCGAGATCCTTCAAAAAATATGGGAATCTTAAGGAGGATGCTATGAAGGATTCAGAGGCCGGGTATTATGTGAAAATGGTAGACATTCACACAGAAGAAAACCTAGGCCAATTCTTTGAGAAAGTTGAGATGTGAAAAATGATATGGAATCGGTGGGTGGAAGGACTGTCGACGAATCTGCAAGCTTCACATGAAGAAAGGAAAACCATCCACAACCAAAACCATAAAAAAAATTGAGAGACAGAATGGATAAAGATGTTAAAACAGTACTAAAAAAAATGCTAAGTTTTTTTATTCCATTCTACTTCAACATCTTAGCTTATTCCATTTCTATAAATTATATAAAATCCTTAAAGCTTCATTACAATTTCTACATTTTAATTGATTTTGAAAAAAAGAGTGTTCAAATTTTTTCCAATTTATGTAAAATATGAAGGATGTAAAATATAAGGGAGAGATTCTCTAGAAAAACATTAAATTATAGTTGAAGAAGATTGAAAAAGCATTAAAATTACAGTTAAAGAAGATTGAAAAAGCCAATTTATGTAAAATATAAGGGACAGATTCTCTAGAAAAACATTAAATTATAGTTGAAGAAGATTGAAAAAGCATTAAAATTACAGTTAAAGAAGATTGAAAAAGCATTAATAGCTGCTATTTTTGCAAGAGAATGTGCGAAATGTTGACAAGGAGTGGGCGGACGGCTAGTTCTACGAGATGGCCTCTCGGTCCCGGTGCAGAGGCGTATCATTTGGCTTCATTTTGTAGAACAAGTAACCTACCTCATTTCGTATAGATTGTTCTTGGTGTTCATTTTGTAGAACTAGTAGCCTACCCATTTCGTATAGGTTGTTCTTGGCATTTGGATTTGAGTTTCTACAAAACTTCCTTTCAACTGCTTAGGGTGAAAACATGAATTGTCGTCCTCCAAAACGAGAGACACGAGCACTGCCTTGATGGAAATCTGCCTCTCCTGCTCATCAACCCTGGTGTCCGTATACCGCATGTGCTTCTCGCTGTTAACATCAAATGTCTCAATATGATGGGTTTGCTCAATCAACATGTCCATGAACAGGGCTTTTTCGTGCTGGAGGTGCCCGACAAGGGCCACATTTCTGACCAGCTTAGGGTTTGACTTCAAGCCCAAAAAGAAATCAGTGGAAACATATGTGGTGGAGTCTTTGACACCCATCTCGAATTTAATGTTTTTGACGGGCTTGACGATGGGCTGTTCTAAAGGTTGGGCGTCCTCCTCCATGACTAGAGTTTCCAATCCCTCATCGTAGACTTCCTCTGCAGTGGGATAGTATTTCTTGTCCTCTGCAAGAACCATTTGGCCTTCCATGTCGACATCGTCATTGTCGTCGGGGCCTTGATGATTGTGATGGTAAAGGGGGCCGTGGGTGCGAGTGAGCCAGGCAACATCTCCATCCTCGTTTGTGTCTTCTTCATCGCGGTCGTGCATGTGAACATCATCCTGTTCTTCATCCTACTCTGACTCCTCGTCGGATTCGATCTCTGGACCGATGTAGTTCTCGAATTTGTCATACAGACTATCGTCCATGTCCGACGAAACAACATCGAATGGTCGGGGAATTAGTTGGTGCCGTTGTTTCAAAGGATCTTTGCTAAATATGTACCACTACCCCTGTATTGTATTCCATCGACAGTTCATAACTACCATACAAATTACCATGTCCTAGTATATGGGACTCTAATGTGAGTGATCTGAATGCCCCTTCACAAGAACAAAATCCAAAAAATAATATTATTTTTCGACTATGTACTCTAAGAATTTCTCAAATAATCGGTTGGAAAGACTGGTGGCATGGCAGCTTAGTTCAATAATGAATAGGGACTTAGCTGCTATGCAACTCTTTTTTTTATTTAAATCAAATCACTTTTCAAAATAAGACACTCATCTACACTAATAGAGATGATTAACCAATAACAAAAATTGCCATTTTAGTTTTAATTTTTTAAATGAAAAAAAAAATTAAGGTCTTGTCCCACAAACACTTATTTTACACATAGATATCAAAGTATGATCAAATCAAATAAGTTAGTTGGGATTGGATTTATTATGGAAAGTATCAAAATTTTCAAATTTGAGTTAAATTTTTTTTTAAACTAACTTAAAATTAAAAAAAGTGCACTTAGAATGAGAAATGGTTATTGATATTTTAAATTTAGTTTTTAAATATAATTCAAAATAAATAAATTAAAATTAAAATTTATGTAAAATGTGCACTTAGAATAAGAAATGGTTATTGATATTTTAAATTTAGTTTTTAAATATAATTTAAAATAAATAAATAAATTAACATTAAAATTTATAAACAGTTATTTAAAATCTAGTAATTTTAATAAATAATTTGTATATATGAAAATCTGAATCAAACAAAAGAATCATTTTTATTTAATTAAAAAATCATATTAATTAAATAAATAAATCAATAATATCACATACATTTAAAGAATATACAAAATGTAAAAAATTTAGAAAACACTTTTACACAATATTGAGACTACTTACATTAAAATTGGATGAGATTAATTGAATATATCATTATATCTTTTTTTTATATAGAATTGTTATATGGAGTGAGAAATTTCATTACTACAATTATGATGATTAACTTTCACTAAGATCGAATTGATCTATTGGACCTTAAAAGGCTAACTGATTACTTGTGATTCTTTAGAATTTTATTTTTGTGCTAAAAAAAAAACATTAAGAGAAGCTTTCCAAGATCACCATACTTTTGCTGAGTTAAGAGGTTACGAAAGTTGGTAGTGTAACAAATATTTTGAAAATGAGATCTAATATGGGTATAGGCTAGACAATCTAAGAGAAAATGTTTTTCATCTTCAACCTTCTTAGTGTCACAAAGGTGACACACTCTTTCATCCCATGACGTTTTAGGAATTGACGAACGCCCAGTTTCACTATGGAGCTCGTGAGAATTTGTTCTTATCTTAGCAATGCTTATTTTTTTTTTACAGTTTGGAAAAATAGATAGATAATTTTGATCTTCCAGATTAGGGTTGATTACATCCTTATAATACCTTAATTTTTTTTCCCTCTAACTCTTTATCACACCACATTTTCTCCTTAAATTTTGATTTTATGTTTTTTTTAATGGTATCTTTATTATGCAAAATGGTGTCTTCCGTGATTCCCCAATAGTTTAGCCAAGACCGGGCATCTTTATGCCATCCTTGCTTGAGTCAATTGTGGTTATGAATCAATTTTGAAGTAATTTCAGGAAGTCTCTTGTCTTCCATTTTGTTTAACTTGTTCTTATACATTAGGTATCTAGTCATAGCCATGCTCTCAATGGGGGAGAGGCTTGTTTCTAATATGGTGAAGATGGGATATGGTGTATTTCCTTTAATTTTGAGGTAGTACATTTTTTTTCCTTTTAATTAGGGCTTTGTACGTATTGATCTTATCAAGTTTTAAGGACTCATTAGAAGTATCCCTAATGGATTTCCTATAAATTTTACATTCTTTATCATACCAAGGGTTGGTCAATCTATTATTCTTTTTATAGGACACCTCGAAAGAGAATTTGTTAATAGAAGTGGAAAGGGTAGTTGTAAAATTATGATAGAGTTCTTCAATGTTGTCCTTATAAGTTAGGAGATTTAATTTACTATTTAAATCCTTTAAGAAAATGTCAGGTTTACTTTTTTCAAAGCGAAAATTCCTTTGATTATCATAATTCTCTTCAATGACGCTCTTATGCATGGAAAAGTTTAGAGTTAGGGTTAAAGCGTTTATGATCAGACTCAGGCTCATGGTCATTTAAAAGGTCAAAAGTTTCTATTTGGTTGGAAACAGGTATATCAGATATCACATAATCTACAACACTACTACCTAGCCCATGAATACAAGTCATGTGATTGGAGTTTGGCCACTTCATTACTCCACTGAAAATTATTAGGTCTTGAGAGCTGCAGAGCTTGACCAATTTAGTACCAAACAAATTCTCAATTAGGTCTTTGGAGCTTCTTTTGTAGCTATTAGATAAAACAAGGTCCTCATCTAGTCATAAATGATTATGGATAGAGTCATTACTTAAAAGAGTAGCTTGTTTATTTGTAGTCCTAGCATTAAAGTCTCATAGCAGGAGGATATTACCTTCATCTTTCAAACTATAAATATCTTGTTCTAAATTATTATAGGGACAATTGTTATCTAGATTGTTTTTCTTATAAAAAGTATAATTAATAGGTGCAAAATAGAAAATTTCTATATACATCTTCTAAGCATTAGTGTCTGAAATTTCTATCCAAATGTACTAATTGAGAGGGTCACTCTTATGAAGTTGAATGTGAGGAGAAATTCTATTTCTAATATAACAAGCTATGCCTCCTATCCCTCTATAGTGGGATTTGTTGTTCCATGCCTACCACAAGACACATCCTTCTATGTTAGGGACCTTAGACTCCTCATGCTCCCAAGTTTCAACTAGAAAGGTAATATCAATATCACTTGGGATCGAACTTATCATAGGACTTTTGCGCCATGGAAAGTCACGCCATTTCCAAAAATGGATTATGAGTGTCTTAAATTCCTATTTATTATTATCCTTCTTGTCTCTATCCCTAACAATAGCTTTTCGATTTCTAATTATTGCCCATTTTCCTTCTTTCATGGCTTCTTTTATCTTTTGAACTTCATTCCTTTATTCAACTTGGTCTTTGGGAATGAGGGCTTCATTTATAAATATTCCTGACCCTTTTAAGCTCGGAGATTTACTAAGTATGCTAAATTTATAGTCATTACAACTTACTTTGACACAGATCAACCTATCTTTGTGATCAATTATTTTTCCTAGCCTCTTTGCTTCTATGAGGTAAGTTGTATCAATTTGTGATTTATTATTTAATTCTTCTTTTACTATTGCTAGCGTATCCTCTTCTTGTTGTTCTTTTATACCAAAAATTATGAGGTTCAAGGCTCTTTTGTTATGTCCAATTCAATTAGCTTATTCATTTCATATTTGATGGGTTTGATATCAAATTTGTTTTCTATATTACTGAGGGTCAAATTGTTGGTTAGTTTTTCTTCTAGCTCTTTAATCTTATCTCTCAAGTTGTGATTTTCTTCAACCCCTCCTTCTTGGGTTGATTGTTTATGTTTTTCCGTTTCTTGAATCTTATCCTTCATTGTCTGCAATTCACTCTTTGACCCTAAGAATCTATCCTCTATTTCAGTTTGAATGGTATCTTTAATTTTTTTTATCAATCATTCCCTTTAGCTCTATTTGGAGTTTTACCTCTCTTTCTTCACTCCTTTTTTCTAATGTTTCTAACTCTATTTGGATTTTGACATCCCTCTCTTCTCTCATTTTTTCTATTGATTCCATATAATCCTAAAGGATCTCTAGAGATATTTTTGGGGGTCTCTTCATGTTAGGTTGAGTTTTTGGAATAGGTGGTGGATTGCTCATATTGAAAAGAAGAGAAAAAAAAATGTAACAATTATTAAATTGGATTGACTTTATCTCTCAAATCAACTTTTACATATGAAACTTAAAATAATAAATAAATAAAATATATTTAAATCTCTTTTCGTTAATAGATTATAAATATATTTTAAATTGAAATTGAATCAAAGTAAAAAAGTGACTCACCTCATTTCACATGTCCAATTGTTCAAACAATTGAAGAACCCAAAAATAATTTCCTAAAACTGCAAATATATAATGTTAGAAATAAAATTTCTTCTTCAAAACAATAGAGAAGTATCATTCTAGTTCAAAACTGCAGGGATATAATTTCAAAACTGCAGAGAAGTATTATTGAGAAATATTATTCCCTTTCAAAACATCTGTATATTAGGCAAAGGAGTACCAGCCTTATACCCATATTGCCTGTTTTCCTGACCTGCCTTACCTTTCTCTACCTGCCCTTCCCGTCCTGCCTCGCCCTTGTCGCCCTGCCCCTATACTTCCTGTTCGTCTTCTTCCACTAGCACTGATTTCAAAACCTAAAAAATATATATTAATTAATGTATCAATACTTTAATAATGTATAAATACATTAATAAAGTAATATATTAATAATAAAATTGTAAAGGACAAAAATTGAGCGCGGGTTTAAAAGAGTTGTAAAAGATAAAAAAAAAATAAAAAATAATAAAATAAAATAAAAAAATTGCCCTCGTTTCAAAGTTGAAAGTTGATTTGACATGATTATAGATCACTAACAGGATTTGGTGCGCTGTCTGTTAGAGCACTGAAATTTCTCGGAATAGATGTTGAAGAAAATCAGACGTTTGTATTTTCAATGAAGGTAGTTAGTTTCCAAGTTTTATCATCTCTTGGTCCTGCTCCAGGTCTACATGGGTGAAGAAAAACTACTTTAGGAAAAGGCAAGAACTCACTATCAAGTTTGATCTAAGAACCCACGGGACGTTTATTTTTCTCCTAATTCTGATAACCCACAGGACGTTTATTTTTCTCCTGATTCTGATTTTTGGCAGCGTTCATACTCATATTCCGGTTTCCGCCAGACCTGCAGTTTGCGGTAAATGCACACACATTTGAACTCTCGCAATTTTTCTCAGTTGGAATATTAGTTGGTTTGACAAACACCAAATACCTACCGCTGGTCTCTTGATTGACGTGACGGTACTTTCCCCCGCAAAATGGATAAATATGAGTAGTTGTTGACAACTTCTGTTGCTTTTAGATTCTAAACAAATGTAAAGTGTTTAACAATTTTGATTCTAAACGTCAAATTTGACTTTTGACGAGTGACATCGATTTAAAATTCCAACCCTGAAGGCGAGCATACTGAATTTTTTATGGGCAATAAAAGTCTTAAAATTTATAAAATGGAGGCTTTTGTAATTCAGACATGTTCTTTGGAATTTTGATTTGATTTCGTCAACTTCTTGGAGTCAACGATTCACTCATTGTGACCAGAATGGAAGATTTTTTTTTTAAAGAAGAATAGTTCCAAATACCTAGTAATTAGAAAACAGGAATATACCTGCTGGTTGGTTTGTACATTTCTCCAATCGAAAAGTAGTAGTGTTATTTTTATTTAAATCAAATCCCTTTTCAAGATGGGACACTAGTCTACAATTATGGATATGATTGACCAATAGCAAGACTTGACATTTTAGTTTCCATTTTTTAAATGGAAAAAACAAAGGATTAAGGCCTTCCCCATAAACACTTATTTTATAAGTACATAGATGTTAAAGTATGATAGATTTAAACCAAATAAGTTGTTTGGATTGGATTTACTAGTGTAAAGATTAAAGTATGAGAGATGTAAACCAAATAAGTTGTTTGGATTGGATTTACTAGTGTAAAGATCATTTTTTCTAATTTTGATGGATTTCATCATTGGAATTTTTGTATAAGGTTAGTTTTCATTATTCCATTCAATAGTCGAAAGGTAAAAACGTTAGTGAACTCGGCCATAGTATGGTTTAGTTGGCGTGGAATATTGATTAAATCACGTATGAAGGCTTTGAAAAATGAAAAACCATCAAACTATTCCTTGTCCTATGGATTATGCATATGTTACAGGAGCACGAGTTTCTGCAATGTCCACTGATAGTCTAAGTCACAAGTTTTGCCGAACCTAAAGCTTGAGGTTTGAAATACGGTGAATCTCAAGGTTCGTTGAACCTAATGCCGAACCTGAACGAACTTGAATCCCTACCAGAATTTGAACCTTAGGATGAATTTGAAGGAGAATTTTATTGAGGTTTGGGATAAGGTTTCATTAGGGTTCAATGTATATAGCTGAACCTAAATTCGAGCCTCATCTGAACCTTATTGGAAAATTCGAACCCGAATTGAACCTAATCATTGTCGAACCCGAACTCGAACCCGAACCATGTGACTTAGCTGACAGTTAAGTCAATTCTGAACGCGACAGTGCGTTTGGTAAAGATAAAGCAGACTAAGGTTTAGGTAGAAAGAAGAAAAAGCAAACCAAAAAGTAGTAGGAACATGTTTAAAATTGATTCTACCACTATGAAATCTCGACTCTTCTCCCTGCCATGAAACAAGTTTTCTTCTTCTATCTAACTCTCAAGAATATGTGCCTATTCCTTTAACTATAAGTTAAATTTGGAAAAAATGATTATATATGGAAAAATTGGAAATATTGAAATTTTTTGAAAAAGGTAAAAGAAGCCAGGAAAAAGAAGAAAAATGGGCAATAATTAGAAATCGAAAAACTATTGTTAGGGATAGAGACTAGAAGGATAATAATAAATAGGAATTTGGGACACTCAGGATCCTTTTTTGGAACTGTTGTGGCTTTCCATGGCCCAAAGGTCCTATGATAAGTTGGATCCCGAGTGATATTGATATTATCTGTCTAGTTGAAACTTGGGAGCATGAGGAGTATAAGGTCCCTAACATAGAAGGATTTGTCTTGTGGTCGGCATGGAACAAAAAATCCCAACGAAGAGGGATAGGAGGCATAGCTTGTTATATTAGAAAAAAATATTTCTCCTCACATTCAACTTCATAAGATAGACCCTGTCAATCAGTACATTTGGATACAAATTTCAGACACCAATGCTAAGAAGATGTATATAGAAATTTTCTATTTTGCACCTATTAATTCTACTTTTTATAAGAAAAATAATCTAGATAACAATCGTCCCTATGATAATTTAGAACAAGATATTTATAGTTTGAAAAATGAAGGTAATACCCTCCTATTATGAGACTTTAATGCTAGGACTGCAACTAAACAAGCTAATCTTTTAAGTATTGATTCCAACCATAATCCTTTATTGCTAGATGAGGACCTTGTTTTATCTAATAGCTACAAAAGAAGCTCTGAATACCTAATTGAGAATTTGTTTGGTACTGAGTTGGTCAAGCTCTGCAGCTCTCAAGACCTAATAATTTTCAATGGAGTAATGAAGTGGCCAAACTACAACCAAATTTATTGTATTCATGGGCTAGGTAGTAGTCTTGTATATTATGTGATATCTAATATCCCCGTTTCCAACCAAATAACAACTTTTGACCTTTTAAATGACCATGAGCTTGACTCTAATCAGAAACCTTTAACCCTAACTCTAAAATTTTCCATGCATAGGAGTGCCATAGAAGAGAATTATGATAATCAAATGAATTTGCGCTTTGACAAAAGTAAAGTTGACATTTTATTAAAGGATTTAAATAGTAAATTAAATCTCCTAACTTATAAGGACAACATTGAAGAACTGTATCATAATTTAACAACTACCATTTCCACGTCTATTAACAAGTTCTCTTTCGAGGTGTCCTATAAAAAGAATAATAGAACGACCAATGCTTGATATGATAAAGAATGTAAAAATGCTAGGAAATCCATTAGATATGCTTCTAATGAGTCATTAAAACTCGATAAGATCTGTACGTACAAAGCCCTAATTAAACGGGAAAAAAGGCACTGTATCAATAAAAGGCAAGAACAACTTTCACAACTATATAAGCTGGATCCTAAGAAGTTCTGGAGCCAAATTCTAAACTGCAATACTAAATAAAATAATAAGATTCCCTTAAGGGACTTCAATTCCTACCTTAAAAGTCTTTACGAGTTCCCTAATGTCATGGACACCATTCCTATTATCCCTACAAAGGAAGAAGTTTTTTTTTTTAGATGACATAGAGTTCGAGGTTAAGAGGCTTGCAAATGGGAAATCTAAGGACATGGAAGGCTACCAAGCTGAAATTTTTAAAATCGGAGGGACAATCCTTATCCCTCACATACGTAAGATCTTCAATTTAGCAGTCAAACAGGGCTTCCCTAAACCCTGGATGCAAAGCCTCATTGTTCCTATTTTTAAAAATGGGGATAGAAACATTCCCTCCAATTATAGGACCATTATGATTAGCTTGATTTTAGCCAAGCTTTATGGAATTATTTTGGAAAAGAAGATTAGCCTTTGGATAGAAATTCATGGTAAAAGAGAAAAAGACCAGGCATATCATTCAATTATGGACCATCTTTTTACCTTTAGGATCATTGCAGAGAAGTTCCGCAATACTAAAACCAATATTTTTTGTTTTGTTTTGTTGACTTTATAAAAGATTTTGATGTGGTTCCTAGGAAAAACCTTTGGAATAGGTTGGAAGAGATAAAAGAGCCTCTTGAGTTGAGGGCTGCTGCAATAAGGATGTATGCGAACGCTATTGCTAAGTTTACAAACACCGAGGGCTTGTCAAAAGATATTAACTGCAATATCTTAGTCAAACAAGGTTGTCCATTGTCCCCTACCCTTTTTGGCATATACATTGACAAGTTAGAAGATTGCTTGGAAAAAACAGGTTGTGTTGGGCCTACTCTCACTAGTATAGTCATCAATATTTATCTCTATGTCGGTGATATCGTTCTTATGGCATTGAGAAAAGTATTATTGGGGGATGGAAAGCTTATTATGGGCTTGAAAACAATTGTAAATCAGTTGATCTTTGGAGTTGGGATAAGAAGAAACTCCTTTTTAAGACTCTTGTTACACCTTTTATTCTTTATGGATGTGAAGTCTGGGGCTGTAGTATCTCTCGTGAATCGTGGGGAAAGATAAAGAAAATACAAAAGAATTTTATAACCTATAATCTCAAAATTAAAGGAAATACGCCCTATCCCATCGTCCTCTTAGAAACAAGTCTCTCCTCCATTGAGAACATGATTATGACTAGATACCTAATGTATAAGAACAAGTTAAGCAACATGGAAGACAAGAGGCTTCCTAAAATTGCTTCAAAGTCGAGTCATAACCACCATCGACTCAAGCGAGGATGGCATTCTTGGCTAAACTATTGGGGAATCATGGAAGACACCATTTTGCAAAATAAAGATACTATTAAAAAAAAGTCAAATCAAAATTTAAGGAGAAAATGTGGTGTGATAAAGAGTTAGAGGAAAAAAGAAAACTAAGGTATTATAAGAATGTAATCAACCCTAATCTAGAAGATAAAAGTTATCTATATGTTTTTCCAAGTGTAAAGAAAAAAATAAACATTACCAAGATAAGAACAAATTCTCACTAGCTCCATAAGTGTTGGTCAATTCCTAAAACCCCATGGGATGAAAGAGATTCTAGAGCATATACCCATATTGAATCTAAAGGTTATCATCATCATCATCATCATCATCATATATATATATATATATATATATATTCAAAATGAACACTAGTTATTTTGCAATACAATTTAGGGAAAATATTTAAAGAAAAAAAATAAAAATAAAGATGAAAGATAAAAAAAAAAACCAGAAAAATAGTAAAAAGTGAAATATTTTGAAAATGGATTTTGAATTATCAAATTCTTTTTTCTTAATACTTAAAATGAATACTAAAAAATTATTAATTCAACCTAAATTCATTTTAAATTTAAATATATCATGAGTGAGAAATATCAAATTTCTTTAAATTATGTTATTATTTAATTCCATATTATGTATTAATTCCTTTCTTAAAGTTTAAATTTTTATTATTTAATTCCATATTATGTAATAATTCTTTTCTTAAAGTCTAAATTCTTTTTAATTGTGTATTAATTCCATATTATATATCATGCATTATTCAAATTTGTTTTTTTTTTTATTAATTGAAATGTAAAATTTAAACTATATATTTTTAGCTTAGTTATATAAACTATATATTTATAAATTTAAATATATCAGGCTAAGAAATATCAAATTTCTTTAAATTATTTACTTCCATAATATGTATTAAATCCTTTCTTAAAATCTAAATTATTTAAATTATTTAATTTCATATTATGTATTAATTCCTTTCTTAAAATCTAAATTTTTTTAATTGTGTATTAATTCCATATTATATATCATGTATTATTTAAATTTGAATTTTTTTATGTTTTATTAATTCACGTGTAAAATTTAAACTATATATTTTTAGCTTAGTTATTTATTTTATTTTGTTTTGCATGTACAAGTAACAAGAACTCTCATACTAAATTATAAATCACCGCACTACTTTGTACTTTGGTTACTGTAATAATATCTATATAAATGAGATTACGTGGAAGCCGCACCGAAATTTTCCCAACCTGAAAATTAAGGAAGAGTTTGATATGCAAATTGTGTAAAAAATGTATGAGTTGACGTAGTCATCCAGAGTGTGGTATGCGTGGATTAACGAATTTTGAATTCCATAGTGTCCAATGCGAAATTGAGCGCTCGGTTTAAAAGAGTTGTAAAGGACAAAATTTGCACTCATTTCAGAGTTGATTTATTTAGGATTGACATGATCATAGCGCACTAATAGGATTTGCTGCGCAGTCTGCCGGAGCACCGAAATTTCTCAGAATAGATGTTCAAGAAAATCGGACGTTTGTATTTTCAACGAAGTTTTGGAAGTTCTATTATCTCTTGGTACTAGTTTTGAGCTAAGAACCCAAGGGACGTTTATTTTTCTCCTAATTCTGATTTTTGGCAGCGTTCATACTCATATTCCGGTTTCTGCCAGACCTGCAGTTTGCGGTAAATGCACGCACATTCGAACTCTCGCAATTTTTCTCAGCAATAATATCAGTTAGTTTGACAAACAGAAAACACCTACCGCTGGTCTCTTGACTGACGTGTCGTTATTTCCTGCGCAAAACGGATAAATACGAGTAGTTGTTGACAACTTCTGTTGCTTTTAGAGAGAAAATTATTCCAAGAAGACGGACAGCGACTCACCAAGGAGACTCGCAGGGGTGGAATTTCACGGTTAAATTCTTTACCGCAACCGCTTCAACTTATCCGTCATGAAATAGCTCTGAAATATGTAAAATGTTTAACAATTTGATTCTAAACGTCAAATTTGACTTTTGACGAGTGACATCGATTTAAAATTCCAACCCTGGAGGCGAGAAGACTGATTTTCTATGGGCAGTAAAAGGCTTAAAGAATGGAGGCTTTTATAATAGACATGTTGTTCTTGGAATTTTGATTTGATTTCGTACAAAACTTTTATTAAACTTCTTAGAGTCAACGATTCATTCACTCTGATAGGAAATTTTTTAAAGAAGAATAGTTCTAAATACTTATTAATCCTCTAGAAAGATAGAGCAAATATAAAATAATTTTATAATCTATAATCACGCCCTATCCCATCCTCCTTTTAGAAACAAGTCTCTCCCCCATTGAGAGTATGGCTATGACTAGATACTTAATGTACAAGAACAAGTTAAATAACATGGAAGACAAGAGGCTACCTAAAATTGCTTCAAAATCAAGTCATAACCTCTATCGACTCAAGCGAGGATGGCATAAAGACACCTGGTCTTGACTAAGCTATTGGGGAATCATGGAAGAAACCATTTTGCAGAATAAAGATACTATTATAGAAAAACGTCAAATCAAAATTTAAGGAGAAAATGTGGTGTGATAAAGAGTTAGAGGAAAAAAGAAAATTATCTATTTGTTTTGCCAAGTGTAAAGAAAAAAATAAGCATTGCTAAGATAAGAACAAATTCTCATGAGCTCCATAGTGAAACTAGGCGTTGGTCAATTCTTAAAACACCATGGGATGAAAGAGTGTGTCGGCTTTGTGATACTATGAAGTTTGAAGATGAAAAGCACTTTCTCTTAGATTGTCCAGCCTATACCCATATTAGATCTAATTTTCAAAATATTTATCACACTGCCAACCTTCCTAACCTTTTAACTCAACAAAAGTATGGTGATCTTGGAAAGCTTCTCTTAATGCTTTTCGAGCACAAAAACAAAATTCTAAAGAATCACAAGTAGTCACTTAACCTCTTAAGGTCCGATAGACCAATTCACTCTTAGTGGACGTTAATCATCATCATCATCAATCAGAAAACATGAATATACATACTGGTTGGTTTATACATTTCTCCAATTTGAAAGTAGTGTTATTTTTATTTAAATTAAATACCTTTTCAAGATGGGACACTGGTCTACAATTATGCATATGATTGACCAATAGCAATACTTTGACATTTTTGTTTCAATTTGTCATTGAAGACGACCTTAGACCATAGCAATTGTTTGAATAGGAGAAACCCCCATTTCACTCAACATGATAGCATAAGGGACTGAACTTTTAATTTTAAACTTGTTTGTAATCAAGCATTTTTTAATCTTCTCACTTGCTTCCACTGTAAGTCAGATGTATTGTTGGTCCACACTTCACAACCATAGAGAACCACCAGGATCACTAACAGACCAAAGAGAGTTTGCGTAGTCTTCCAATCATTACCTAAAGAAGACGTCTGACATGCCCTCCATTTTGAAGTCCAAGTGCTCAAAGGAAACTATAAAGTATTCAACTGTGCTAGATTGTTTCAACTTTGTCAAACAACCTAAATGGTGGGTGTCGATGTCAAAGCATTCATAAAGATCGGCAACAAACGGTGTCCAAGAAACATATCGTTAGCATAAATTGTTACACCATTACAATCATTTGTAGTGATAAGGATCCATATAAAGGACACCATAACGAAGTTTTCCCAAATCATTAATAATGCCATGGAAGGAGAAATAGTGTTCCATTTGAGTGACCCAACCCGTGGTATCCGAGCAATCAAATTTGTTCACCTCAATTCTAGGAAGACACAGTTCGTGATGAAGGTGATTGGAATGAAGGGAGTGGAAATGGGAAGATTCGACATCTTTATGGTAGGAAGGTTGCTCAAATAAGGTAGGGTTCAAGGATCGACTCATCAATTTGTCGATTTTGTCTTCGATGGTGGCATATTGTTCCTTGAGGGTGAAATATTGGTCCATGAGGGTCAGAACAGAGGAATTGAGGGAGCCAAGGTTTGAATTTATTTTTTCTAATGTCTTTCTTGTTCTGGGTGTTATCTGCAATTAAGGCAGTGAGTTATTGGTTGCGGGTGAGAGTGATTTTTGAAGAGGTAAGAATGGACATGTGGGTTTGCAAAGAAAAAAGGTTTACAAGTGAGGGGTACCACAATGACTAGGGTGGAGAGAGGAATCCAATGGGATAGGTAGAAAAAATGTGTGTTGAGAAGGGTGGATGGGTCCACGGGAAAAAGTCTTACAAGTGATAGGTACCACGATAATCAAGTCGAAGAGAGGAATCCAATGGGATAAGTCATGAATAAGAGTGCCGACAGGACCACTATACACTTTTTTTTACTCATGTGGAGTTATACTCTAATCTGAAGAATATTGTAATGACAAAATGACCAAATTGTGAACAAGGAAAATTGTGTAGGAATTTTGTATTTTGGATACTGGAGGTAGGGTTGTGTGGAAAAAGTCCCTCTTTGTAGTTGTTTTATTATGTTCATTTCCCAAGGGTTAGGGTTTTCAGGATTCCTACAGATAAGAGTTATCCCTATGACATAACTCTCTAATATACATGTGGGGTCGGACATTAGTACTCAACCCAATATATCAGGGCACCAGTTAAGGAGGTTCGACCATACCCTTAGTTGTACTACCTGATTACCCAGGTACTAGAGAGTTGTCTTCTTGAGTGTTTTTAATCCGTGCCACTATAATAGTCAAGCAACCGATAGGTTGATCTAAAGATAGTTTTTGGAGACATAGGAGACTCCCTATATATGTGAAGGTACATGGGAGTGATGGATGTGTACAAGTGTTATATGATGTGATATTACTCGAGGGGCACCAATAGGGGTTACAAAGGTTTCCAACAAGGTGAAACATTTGTTTCAAGTAACTCGTGGAGTCGTCTGTATTTTCTGCATGTAGTCCTTCCCAACCACAATTTTATCCGTCGAACGATAGATCTATGTGCTTTAAAGATGCTAGTAGTACACGTCTCTACCCAGAAAAAAATTGTCCCAAAATTTATATAGTGGAAAGTGCTATCCAACTTAAAAGGTACCAAATGTATTATATAAAGGAGAAACATAAATATTACAACAAATACAAGAATAAATTGTAAACTCACCTTTTAAATACTAGAATAAATATAAATTGTAAATTCACTTTTTAAATACAATAAATTGATATATAGAATAAATTAATTAATTAAAATTAAAATTTCTATATATTTATTTAGAATGTTTTAATTTTAATAAATTATATTTTATTTGTATATATGGAAATTTGAATTAAACAAAATAATCACTTTTATTTAATTAAAAGATTAAACAGTCATATTAATTAGATAAATTAATTAATAAGCAATGTAAAACATTATAAAAGCACTTTAACACATATAGTATATGTGTTATATAACACATATACTATATATTATAATATAACACATATAGTACATGTGTTATATAACACATATAGTATATGTGTTATAATATAACACTCTACATAATAATATTGAGACTAATTACATCAAAATTGGATTAAATTAACTATTTAAAATTAATCATTATATCTCTTTCAATTCTAAGAGGAGTGGGAAATTTCAACATATGGTGTTCTATTTTTTACCCTAATTTATGTAAATTAAAAAATGGGATACATAATAATGATTTGGTCTATTGTTTTTTTATTTTATTTTGTGTTATTTTGTTTGTCTTTGTTTGCATTTAAATTATGTTTTATTTTGTTTTTATCATCCGAAGCTTTCCAACAAGATATTATACACCCAAACTCAAGTTTTCATGCCTGTGTTATGATCCTAACATGCTGATAATTTTTTTATTTGTACTAAATGCACTTGATTCTTGGTATTCTAGTTTCTAATCTCTCAATTACCTTTTATTTTAAATTACATTTTTTAATAAATATAGGTCCATGTACTACATGTTAAAGGCTTGACAAATGCATGGGAATATTGGTATAGATCTTTTTTAAAGTATGTGTCACTTGTGTGAGTGATTAAAACACTTGTGTGTGTGAGTGTGTCATTTATGTGGATATATTAATGTGCCACTTATGTGGTGTGTGAGTGTGTGTCTTATGTATGCATGTGTGTTAGAAGTATGCGTACCACTTGAGTGTCCACTATACCCCACAACCATTCTTACCACTTCAATATATATAATTACATAAAATAAAAATATTGGAATCTACATCAATATTGGAATCTCAAGAATTGCAAGAATTGCAGTTAAAAATAGTGCAACAAAAAATAAATCTTTAGATATGTAAGTGGGAATTGAGATAGAAAGTAACTTTAATATGAATATCAAAAATTTTGGATCTACTTTTTAATCTAATAGTAGAATAAATAGGCAAATGTTCCTAATATATACAAAATTCCAGACGATGATTTACCAATACGATGATTTACCAATATTTTAGTATACATAAATAAATCATTTGAAAATATTGTAGAAGACTATACAACCATAAAAATATTTAGCAAATATTCGACTAAATTATATATGTATAAAAAGTATTTACAAATATGTTAATAGAAATAAAAATATTTAGCAAATATTCGACTAAATTATATATGTATAAAAAGTATTTACAAATATGTTAATAGAATATGAAATCATGTATAATAATAGGTGAATCTTTTCATAAATTGAATATTTTTTAGCATATAAAATAGGAATGCAAATTTAGTTTGGATTCTTGTCAAAATCATACGATGTCAAAATCATCTCTTGAATGCTTTTTCTAATATTGTTTTCCATGAATTATTATAGTATGCTTGGGACTTATATTTAGTCTATAAAATGTGTATGATTATGCCTTTTCTAGGTGGTCCAAAGCAATAACCTTGTGAAGAGAGTCCATTCTCTATTGAGGGTAGGGTATATGAAGGTGTGTTGTCTCCAACGTTCCAAAGTTGTTGCAATGCTTTTCTCATTTATGTATAATTATTTGAAGATGTTGGCCTTTTTTTCCCATAACTAGCTCACCAAGTTGCATTGATTAAATAAATATTCATTGGTTTCTTCATTTTGCTAGCACATAAGCACTTCAATGAATCCTCGATGTCATAATTTGTCCCAAGTGAGATTTTTTCTCTAACCACTTGCTATAGGAATGTTTCCACCTTGGGTCATAAATTAGGCTTCCAACTATTGTCTTAGTGGTGTGGATAGTTTTCACTTAGCTTCCTCATTATCAATAAGTAGGTCTCTTTCATGGTGTAAAGGCTTCACCCTTGCACTCCTCATTTTAGAATGTCCTACCCTTTTTTGTGTCTTACGTTCTTATTTTACAAGATTTCCCAAATCCTTATTATTTTTCTTCCTCTAATGTTACAAGCAAGGTTTATTTTGGTTTCCATATGCTCCAAACTCTAGGATGGTGTTTTTCCTAAAGTTATAGATATCCTCCTAATAGTTGCTAACACATAATATTTTTTTACTAATGAAATAATTATGCATACGCTAAAGATTGGGGTCAAAGATTGAATTGGGTCTCTACTACTAAGAATCTTCCCAATGTAGGGAAGAAGCTTTTTCTCTAACTTCCCAACCACTATAATGTTATACTAAATCCTTATTCTTCTAGGCACTTATTCCTTCATGAAATAATTGTAGTCCTTGAATCAATTTGGTAGGAATGATCTCTTGGTATAAGTAAATCCAAGGTTTCCTTAACCTACTCTATGTCCATTTCCACGTTAAAACATTCGTGGCTTATACTCTATGTTCATTTCCACATCCAAACATTCGTTCCTTATAACAAACTCAAGATATACCAACTCCTCTTTTAGAAACTTGCTTCTCCATACTAACATATAGATTTTCTCCATTATTCAAGGCTTCAAATATAACAACCTCAAGATATACCAACTCCTCCTTTAGAAGCTTGCTTTTCCATATTAACGTATAAATTTTCTCTATTATTCAAGGCTTCAAATACCAACCTTGTATGTTCCATATCCTCTCCGATGATTATTCTAAAAACCACATTTTGATCTAGATAAACGACCACAAACTTATCAATGTATAATCGCAACACCTTCGTCATCAATCACAAAAACGCACCCAACACTTTGATTAGTCGAACTGGCATAGGTCCTGGTCTACGTGGACAAAGAAAAACTCGTTTACCAAAAGGCAGGAATTCGCTAGTCCAAATGGCATAGGTCCTGGTCTACGCGGACAAAGAAAAACTCGTTTACGAAAAGGCGGGAACTCGCTATCAAGTTTGATGTAAGAACCCACTGGAAGTTTATTTTTCTCTGAATTCTGATTTTTGGCAGCGTTCATACTCATATCCCGTTTTCCGCGAGACCTGCAGTTTGCGGTAAATGCCCGCACAGTCGAACTCTCGCAATTTTTCTTAGTTGGAATAGCAGTTGGTTTGACAAACAAATAAAATCTACCGTGGGTCTGTTGATTGATGTGGCGTTACCTTCCTCCCAAAATAGATAAATCCGAGTGCCGTAGTTTAAACGTTTTACATTATTATTTCTGTATAATCGATGTGTTTCAGGGTTTTTTCAACATATTGGATTTATTTCTACATTTAAAAATGAATTTTAAATAACAAAAAAATTGCGATTTCATGCATATTTATGTTTGGATTTTGGCGAAAAAAATCAAAACATAAAACAGTTGGACAATGCCAATATGAGTTGTTGTGTTATCAACTTTTGTTTTTTTTAAAGCCACAATTACCCCAAGAAGACAGCACTTATGTCAACAAACTGATTTTCAAGGATATTTTAGTCTTAAAAAAAGACGTAGTCTAAACGTTTTAAGTTTTGTCTTTCTTCAGGGATATTTTTCTTTAATTTTGTTCGAAATTACATGAGTAATTGTTGGATCTATAGATTTGAGTGGCTAAGTCTATATATTTGAGTATCCTAGGGTTTTTCCATAGACTGAATCCATTTATGCCTTCATAAATGCAATTTAAACAATATAAAATTGTGATTTCATCCAAATTTATGTCATCGAATTCTAGTGAAAAAAAAAAACAAAAAACATGGAACTTTTAAACAATTCCTAATTTTTTTTAGAATGGAAGATGTCTTGGGAATTTTGATTTGAGTTTGTGCAAATCTTCTATTCAACATCTCAAAGTCAACGATTCATTCATTGTAATCGGAAAGGAAGACAAATATATTTAAAGAGGAATAGTTCCAAATACCTAGTAATTAGAAAAAAAAATATCCATGGTGGTTGGTTTATACATTTCTCCAATCTAAAATTAGTGTTTTTTTTTTTTATTTAAATCAAATCCCCTTTCAAGATGGGAACTAGTATAGAATTATAGGGATGATTGATCGACATGGAAATTGGTGGCCACCCACCAATTCCACTGACTCAAAACAAGGGTTTCCACCTTGGCAGTTTTACTACAGTTTTTCGAGTCCTAAACTTTCAGGGTTGTTTTGAGGCCCTAAACAACATATTTTGGGCCCACCACAATCACACTTTAGAATTTAGAAAGAGTGTGATGGAAAGATATGTATTCCTTGGATAGACCTTGCCAACAAGCTATCACGTGCCTCAAACGAAGATCGTATGCAAAAGTTACACCCTTGAAAAATTGACATATAAACTACCCCCATCGGGGCCCGCAAACCTTTTGACATTTCATCTTTCGGGGTTAAGGTTTTATTTATGTTAAGAAGGCCCTTGGAGCCTCATTGTAATAATCATCATCTTCTTGTGAATGAATATAGCCATCACATCTCTTCTCAGAGATAAGCTGCCACCATTCTAGCGAGTTCATTCACTCTGTATTTTTACAGTTTCTGTACATTTTTGTTATGAATAAAAATATTTCATTATTATATCTCTATGTTTATTGCAATATCTTTGTATATTTAATTTTTATATTTTCACTTTCATTTAGTTCTGAAAATAATCTTGATCAGTGGTATTAGAGCAGGCTACTCCTTTTCATTTCTTAGTGCATGTCCCCGATGAGGTTAGGGTATAGAGAGTTGGGTCTCAAGCTAGTTTATCTTGAGGACAACCACTCTCGCCAACCAAGTGGCCTCCATTGGTGGATGAAAAGAAAGACAATATACAAGAAGATCCCAACAAGTTGTTGCTCATGAAAACCCTTGCGCAACAAAGGAACAAGATGTTGAAGAATTTTTCCCAAATCCTTCAACTATTACCAACAATAGAAAACGTGTCTTTGTCAAGTAGTCACTTTGGAAATGCAGCCCCATTCAAGGTACAAGTGAATTTTGATATTCCTGTATTTGAAGGTGAGATCGATGCAGATGCTTTGGAAAAATGGTTAAATTTGCTAGAAATTTATTTCTCTGTTCACAATTTTTTCGACAGAGAAAAAATCACCTTTTCACTCCTTAAGGCTCTCCCCCATATCAAACATTGATGGGAAAGTTACTTGGAGAAAAATTCCACATAGAAGTCTAGAATATTTGGGTCTGAGCCCACTTGGGAATTTTTTATGAATGCAGTCAAGGAGAAATATTACCCTATGGGAAAATTTGACAACCAGTACATGAGATGGACCACACTGCATCAATAGAGGGGTCAAATAGTGCCAGATCTCACAAATACCTTCCACACCTTGCCCACCAAGCTGGGTATCAAAGACTCTGAGTGACATTTGGTTCTAAAATATCGCGGGGCTATACATAGATACATCCAAACCGAAATGAAATTTCTGGACATTTCATCACTGGGATTCGCTTATTGATATGTTTTCAAAATCAAGAAAAAATTTAAGTAGCAGAATAAGTGGGAGTTCGGGTCTGCAAATCCACAACAAACAAAGTATGCTAAAGGTATTCCTAACTCACAGAACAACCAACCTCAAGACCACCAGTCCAAGATGAAGGAAAAAAGGGGTAATGGGAAGATGAAAAATGACATTGGGAAGTGGTGTGACTTCCACAAAATCCCTTGGAACAAGACCGATGAATGTCTCTCAAAACAATAATTGGTGGACGAGCTCAAAGAAACAGAGTCGAACCCCAACTCAAACTCTGATTCAGAAAATAATAAAATGAGATAGATCTTTGATGCAGAACCCACTACTATTGCCGCGACTGCATAAGAACCCAAGGATACCGAGGAGGGGGAGCGCCTCTTACATTCACATATGTGGGTGAAAGGGACCCCGCTGCATTTTATTATTGATAGTGGAAGCTAGAAGAACCTCATCTCAGTAGAGGTCATCAAGTAGTTGGATTTTCCGATAACAGCACACCCGCGACCATGCAACATCGGATGGCTTCATTAGGGATGAGATATTTGGGTCATCCAACAGTGTCGCTTGCCATCCGATATCAAGCCCTTCAAGGATGAGGTATTGTGTGATGTTTCCCCACTGGAACTATGGAGTGTTCTGTTAGTCCAACAATATATGTGGAAGCGTCATGTTATTTATGAGTCTTGACCCTGTAGCATCATTCTTAGTTTGGTGGGTCATCTCTACATGATACCAGAGGTAGCTCCAACTATTGTCGCGACAAAATAGTGTCGCAAAGTAATATATCATACAATAAAGTTTATCCTATTCATGATTTGTTCAGAAGAGAAGGACACATGATTGCAATCACTGTAGCCTCGGCCCAAGACCCTTCTATCTAACAGATTTATATCAACACGATTTCAAAAGAGTACCAAAATATTCTTACTGCACCTACAGGGGTGCCTCCACACTTTTCAGACAAGTGAAGTTATAACAAATCCATTCATGCTCTTCATGTTTCATCTTCACTGATGGAGTTCTCTCACACTCAGGAAGATCATGCAGTTATATCGGTTGAATGGATACAACCCCTCCAACAATAGGTTCATAATAATATTCACCAAGCTTATAAGGACATCTTCTGCAATAAGGAAAACAACTCACCAAGGTTCAAATTGAACAAAAGCTTCCCCGGGAACTTGACACAATGGAGACTATTTCTTCCTAAAGGGGGAAGAATTATCTAGGCAAAAATCAATGGAAAGCCACCTATTCCACTAGCTCAAAACAAGAGTTTCCACCTTGGTAGTTTTACTATAGTTTTTCAAGTCCGGAACTTTTGGGGCTATTTTAAGGCCCTAAACAACGTTTTTTGGGCTCACCACAGTCACATTGTAGGATTTATCTAGAGTGTGATGAAAAAATGTGTATTCCTTGGATAAACCTTTCCAATGAGAAATCGTGCGCCCTAAACAAAGATCATATGCAAAAGTTATGCCCTTGAGAACTTGACGTATCAACTACCCTGATTAGGGCCCGCAAAACTTTTGGTGTTTCATCTTCCGAGGTTAGGGTTTTGGATTTTATTTATGTTAAAAAGGCCCTTGGAGTCTCACTGTAATCATTATCATCTTCTTGTGAATGAGCGTAACCATCACATCTCTTCTCAAAGATAAGTTGTCACCATTCTAGCGAGTTCATTCACTTTGTATTTTTACAGTTTTTGTATATTTTTGTCATTAATAAAAACCATGCATTACTGTATATTTGTGTTTATTGAAATATCTCTCAATATTTCATTGTTATATTTCCTCCATTTTGTTCTCAAAATAATTTGGATCAATGATTAACCAAGAACAAGATTTTGATATTTTAGTTTTCACTTTTTAAATTGGCAAAACCAAAATATTAGTGCAAATTTTTTTAAATTAAAAGAAAATTAGGAAAATGTTACATAAACAAAGATTCAATCGTTTTTCATATTTTATAGATATAAGTTAATTTGGCATTGTTGGCATTGTTGTTATAAACATTTTTTAATTTTTTTTTTATATGATTGTAAAATCAATCTCTAATTACAATTAGCACATATGTATAAATAAAGGTAAAGAAATATGAGAGCTAATACCAATCAACTAGACATTTATCATTCATCAATTATACAAACATTTATCATGTCAAATAGAAAATTTTCATCCACCAACCATATATATTTTTAATTATATAATTAATAATAAAATAAATAAAATAATAGATAATGGAAATTAAAACAAAACATTAAAATAAAAACACTTATAAAAACAATAAAATAATAAATTGCTAAATAAATTAAAATTAAAGTTTTTATACATCTATTTAAAATGTAATGATTTTATAATATCTATTTTATTTATACACAACAATTTAAATCAAACAAAATAATCATTTCCACAAATTTAAAAGATTATAGGATCACATTAATTAAATAAGTAATTTAACAAAATTAAAGAATTTATACATCTATTTAGAATGTAATGATTTTATAATATCTATTTTACTTATACACAACAATTTAAATCAAACAAAATAATCATTTCCACACATTTAAAAGATTATAGGATCACATTAATTAAATAAGTAATTTAACAAGTATCACATTACATCAAAATTGGATGATATTATTGATTCACAATCGATCACATATATATTTGTTCAAAATTGGATGATATTATTGATTCACAATCAATCATCACATATATATTTGTTTATAGGAAATTTCATTATTACAATATAACATTATGGTGTTCTATTTTATGCAAATTAGAAAAAGAGATATACAATATTTTTTGTCTTTTAATTTTCATTTTATTTGGTGATTCTTCAAGCGTTATTGGATGATATTATTGATTCACAATCGATCATCACATATATTTGTTTATAGGAAATTTCATTATTACAATATAACATTGTGGTGTTCTATTTTATGCAAATTAGAAAGAAAGATATACAATATTTTTTTTTGGTTGATATACAATATTTTTTGTCTTTTATTTTTCATTTTATTATATAATATTATGGTGTTCTATTTTATGCAAATTAGAAAGAGAGATATACAATATTTTTTTGTCATTTGTTTTTCATTTTACTTGGTGATTCTTGTGAGCCTGCTCACATATACTCACATATATGTGAGCGTTTTTATTTTATTTGCAATTAAATTATGTTAATTTTGTAATCAAATTTGCATATTTTTTTATTTTGCATTTTATTTTTTATTTTTTTTAATATCCATTTATCATTTGATGTTGTTTTTATTATTGAAAGTTTTCCAAGAAGCTATTTGCTATTGTGTGTTTAAATTCAAATTTTCATGTTTAAGTTATGATTCCAACAAGTTGATCATTTTATTTTTTTTATTTTTTTACTAAATGCACTTGATTTTTGGCATTCTAGTTTCTAGTTTTTTCATGTTTTTTAAATTATATTTTGTAATAAATAGATGCATGGACTTCATGTTAAAGGATTGATAAATATATGGGAATATCGACAAGGGTGAGTTTTTGAAGAATGTGTCATTTATGTGAGTGAGTACATCACTTATATGTGTGAGTGTGACATTTATCGAGCATTAGTTTTGGACACCTACACAAAATATAATTTTTCTGAAATTTTTTAGCATATATAAAAATGTGTCGTTTATGTTCTTTCCAAATTTCAATATGCAATTATAAAATATGAGTTTGTTTTGATCAAAACATTGAGCCACTGTGTTCACAATAATTTCTTTGCATCTTGGTTTTGGACTTGCGCACAGGGTCTAAATTGAATATATCTTTATGAAATTTGACGTGACATTAGAATGATGTATCCTCTATAAGATATCCAAAATTCAACTTCTTATTCCAAAGTGTGAGAGAGAAACAATCAAAACACCATGCCACTATCTGTGTGCTCAAATTTTGGAAAAACTTGAAAGAAAATTGGATATACTTTTGGGTAATGCAAGATTCCAAAACCCCAGGGATGCTTTTGCATCACCTACCATGGTAGGGGTAGGAAAAAAAGGGCCTTAGGACGTAAGAAAATATTCTCAAACTTAATGACCATGAATAATACCTTGAACTACCACACATATCCTCTCTAAGTTATTTCTAGCCTCTGAGTGGGATATGGGTGCCATTTGCAGTTTTGAGAACCACATTTGGGTCTTGAGGCCTCTGAATTAGATATTACTACCATTGGGAGGATTTTCTCACCACAAAATACACTTAGGGCCTTAAACCTGGTTAGGAAAGAAACATAAGTTGCTAAGGACATATTTGAATCTTCTCGGAATCAAGCTTCATGCAATATTCTTTGAACAACCATTTGGAAACATTGTGATGGTTATTTGGATGTGTGGATTAGGTGTGTGAATGTGTTGCTTCTATATGTGTGTGGGTTAGGTATCTGAATGCATCATTTATGTATGTGGGTGTCTCTTGGGTGACCACTATGACCATCACTCCATAGATTATCATAAAAAAAACATTGAAATCTATATTGAACATCAAATCCCAAAAACTACAAATAAAAATAATAAAACATAAAAAATCTTTGAAATATATAAATGGGAATTGAAATAGAAAATAGCTTAAATATTTACTTGGAAAATTTAAGGATTATTTTTTAATATAATAATATGATAAATAGGAAAATGTTCATAATATGTATAAAATTCCAAATGATGATTTACCAATATCTATTATACATAGATAAACCATTTGAAAAAAATTATAGAAAAATATACAAAGGTAAGAAAGCTTAACAAATATTCCCATAAATTATATATTTATTAAAAAAAAATCTTAAAAATGTTTTAATAAAATATAAAATCATATAAATGTTTTGAAGTCATGTGGCAATGTCCCTGCTAGATACTAAGGTTTTGTAAAATTGGTGAAGTCTATGCAACAGAATTGGCACTCATACTTTCAATTGTAAAAACTCGAATTCACACTCATACTTTCGATTATAGAAACCCAAATTGCTATCAGTTTTATTGGATGGGATGTCAGTTATTTGGGGGTAGAGGTTTATACAATGCACTAAAACGTTGAAGGTGATATATACACTAAACGGTTGAATGTAATAGTGAAATTCCTGAAGTTTGAAACTACAACTAATCTATTCATCTTCTTTAAGAATATTCATTGTTAGAGGTTTCTTCTCCTTCTGTGTTGACTTTAATAAATTCGAGAGGGAGTTGATCGCAGGCTTTGAGAAACATTGCCTCATCGGGGTTATACTTATAAATGACGTCAGCATTGCCTCATCCATATTTTATCAGGTTGTCTATACCATTTAAACAACAGGAAAATGTAAAAAAAAAATAAAAAAAAATCGCTCGTTCCACTAACCTCAATTGAGCCATACAATCAAAGGCTTCAAATTTGAGTTTGTTTCAACTTCTACAAAGTAATAGAACAGAGCCCGACCGCTCTTTTCATCCACTATGACATACCCAACATATTTCTTGAAGGTCACAGCAGGCTGTCCGGGCAGCCTGTCGACCATATCACTTTCTGGACCTGATAAGACTTTTAAGAATGTATTGGGATAGTTTTAAGAGTTTAGAAGGAAACTCACATTGGTCAAATATTTACGAGATTGAGGCAAACTCAGGGCTCATAAGCACTCACAGTTATTTAACTCCAGATATATTCTTTAGGACTCAGAGTCAGTTAAGGCAGGTAAGACCAGGACTTCACAGAGCCCTTTGAGAGGAAGAAATAAAAGTATTCCCGAACCTCATTTTCATCTCTAATGGTGTCGGCTTCCCTAACCTCCCCTCCATCTCATGCCAGCCCAACAAATCAGCTCTATAATATAAAAAACTTTGAAACAACGAAGGTATAACCGTAGAAAGACGATACACTTGCTAACTTGGATAAAAGAGCATAAGCGTTTCGGTCATTAGAGTATTGGATTTACTCGGTCAAGAAAGATAGTTGGTTTTGAAGATGGCTAATCATATTCGTGCTTGGAAGCTATTAGTCCGGACTAGTCTGACCCTGTAGCTACTCACGGTCCACCTCTCCCCTATGGTCGAGTGTGAAAACCCTTTGATACCCTTTTTTTTAGTCCTTTAGAGCCTTAGATGAGCTTAGATAAGGCCTCGATCTCCTTTCTTCCTACTGAGAGAAGGTATTGGAACTGGCTGGTTGGCTGCACTAGATGGCTGGGCTTTTCAGTTGCATTGATACGTAGATCACTCTCACACGAATTGCCCTCATTATATTTTTAAGCACTCGAGATGCGTATTCGCCAGTAGGGATATCATTTCTACACTTAATGAGGCTGTGGGAAAGCCATCCGTAACTTGCTCGAGTCCTGGCAGTAAGATGAAGCAGGTGGTAGTAGGAGTAGGAAATGAGCGCACATCGATTGTGTGGTGATCATATCCTGCAGTGATAATCATTAATGCCACCACCCCCTGGCTCCCCTACCCGATACAAACTTCAGACCAGAAAACTTTAGGTTAAACCCTCTTTTCATGCCTTGGAAATCGTGCACCCAAATAATAAAAATGCCCCAAAACTTAATATCCCTGTTATGGCAGGGACATAATAATAGGTGAATCTCTCCATAAAATTGAATAATTGTTACCATATAAAATGGGAATACTCGTTTTGTTTAGGTTCTTCTAAAAATCATATGGTGTTATTTTGAAGGGCATTGCCTTGACATTTATAAGAGAAGATAATTCGATGACTAATAAAATCATCGTTTTTGTTATTAAATTTCATAACCTCGTACTTATTGATTTACAATATCAAACCATGCATTAATACCTAATAAGTTAGATTTAGAAAAGTTTATCAATATTTTAAGTTATTTGTATTTCACAATATGAAGATAATTGCATTTTACAATATATGAAGTTTATCAATAAAGGAGAAACAAATCTACAAATGCAAATTATCGACATGTTGATCATAATAATTATCAATTGTACATAACATATTGTCCAAGTAGCATTCTAATAATTTTGTAATGATAAAAAAAAAAACTGACATTTTTGTTCACTCATTTTTGTTCACTAAAAGTGGTATGTTGATGACAATTATTATTGAAACATATATTATATATTTATTTTATTTTATAATAAGCTTACTAAAATAATGCATGCACGCTTTAGGAATGCACACACATTCATAAAGCACTCGCATTATTAGGAATAGGAACGTGCACACGTTCCTGCTAATATAAATAATCTCTCTTTCTTTGTCTCTGTCTCTTTCTTCTCTGCCCACCCTACCCACTTCTCCCCCCACCTCTATTTCCCTCCCCCTCTACCCCTCTTTTCTCTTCCCCCCCCTATCCACTTCTCCCCCCACCTCTGTTTCCCTCCCCCCGCCTCTGTTTCCCTCCCCCTCTACTTCCTCTCTCTCTTCAGACACTCTCCCTCTCGCTTTCTCATTGTCTCCCCCCCCCTCTCTCTCCCTCTCCCTTTCTCTTTTCCCCTTCTTACCAACTCTTATTGTCTCTCTCTTTCCCTCTCTCTCTCCCCCATTGTCCCCCCCTTCTATCTCTCCCCCCCTCTCTC
>ML777645.1:1319747-1338626 GCA_009831015.1 Picea engelmannii
GGCACTTGCCAATCCATCTACACCCCTGCAGGCCAAATTTGACATAGTTATTCACAATTTCTATGAATAAAAGTTGTATATTGGGAAAACTAATTCAATTTCCTACATTTCAGCTTCTTACACCATATTTGTTGGAAATTTGTGACAACGAATTCCTCCAAGGATGGATTTAGATCCTATTATTCTGCGTTGGTTTCAACTAAATAGACCAAGTTAGAATATGGATAGGAGTGCATTTAATAATTAGTTTCTTTTGTAAATGTATATGAATTCATGTATGCCCATAGAGGCAAATGAGAGAGAGATATGAGAGAGCTTGCAAGTATGTTGTAATCTCCATGATCTAAATAATAAGACAAACGATACCTTTGCTTAGTGGACGTAGCCCAAATATGGGGTGAACCATGCAAAATATGTGTTTGTTAATCTGCGTGATTGTTGATTGTCTTATGTGAATTGTGTTTTCCGCATTTGCAATTCTAATAAGTGGTATCAAAGCTTAGGGAGAGCAATTTGACTGTGAAGAAGAGCGTTGATGTGTGAGCGTACATCATGGACGCGATTCGTGTGTTTTGTTTCAATTTTGGTAGTGTTAGCGCAGGGAGCGCCGACCATGCATTAGCGTTGGGCTCTATACGATATGGGAGTGCTGATTTAGTAGTGGACTTCAGAAATTCGCGATTTTATAAAACAACGACGGTCTAACTGCAGGGAGAGAGAACTAATCTTCCTTAAAGGAAAAATTTGCATGGTTTGAAAAAATTAAAGGCTTTTTTGAGTTGGTATGAAGTTTACAATATTTGGTATTAAATATTGTATGCATAAAAAAAAGTGGAGGAATTAAAGGTCTTTTTAAAAAGTGATTTTTTTAAAGCGTGAACAATTCAAGTGGGTGGATGTTTAAAAAGGTGATTTTTTTTTAATAAAAAGTGAGGTTAGTAAAAAGGTTTTATTTATTTATTATTATTATTATTAAACCTTTTGGCATTTATACCATTATTCCTCAACATTTTTAAAGGTCTTGGTTTTATAAGCAGTGGTTTTGGATTTTTTTCTTCTGCTAATGATGAAAACTGAGAGTGTTAAGTTCGAAATCGAGAAGTTCAATGGAAAAAACAATTTTGAGATATGGAAGGTGAAGATGCACGATCTACTCGTGCAACAAGGCATGGTGAAGGCTCTTTTGGGAAAAACAAAGAAACCCACGACCATAACAGATGAATACTGGGATGAGATCAATGCGAGAGCACTGAGTGACATACATCTGTGTTTGGCCGATGATGTTTTGTTCAACATTGTCTCGGAAAAGATAGCAACCAGTTTGTGGACGAAGATGGAAATCTTGTATATGACGAAATCCTTAACGAACATGATCTTCCTGAAAAGGCAATTGTACAGTTTGCGCATGAAGGAAGGTACGAAAATAGTTGACCATTTAAATACTTTTAATACTCTTTTAGCCTAATTGACTAGCATGGGAGTTAAATTTGAATCTGAAGATAAGGTGATTACATTATTATGTTCTTTTCTCGAGTCATGGGATCACTTTGTTACCACTATTAGTTTCAGTTCAATAGAAAGTATTGAATTTGATGTTATTGTTGGAGCTTTACTGTATGAGGAAACAAGGAAGAAATCCAATCTAGAAACCTCTACATCTGAGGCGATGGTGTTCAGAGGAAGACCTAAAGAAAGAGGACATTTTCAGATGGATTTGTCTCGGTCAAAGTTGAAGGGAAAGAAGAGAAAAATTAAGTGCTGGTTTTGTGGAAATCTGGACACCTGAAGAATGATTGTTGGAAGAGACACCAAGCCTCCAAAGAAGACCCTAGAAAAAGAGACGAAGGATGCAAATGCAACCGAAATAGGTTCAACAATAGATTCTTGTATGACTGATGAAGTTTTATCAATTAGTGTTTCTTCAGGATATGATCAACAATGGTTATTAGATTCTGGTGATTCAAATCACATGTGTCTTCATAGACACTGGTTTATTAATTACCAGTCTATAGATGATGGAATTGTTTACATGGGAAATGATATATCATGTAAAGTTGTGGGAATTGGTAGCATTCGAATTAAGATGTTTGATGGAACTGCTAAAATACTAACTGATGCGAGACATGTACCTAAGCTTAGGAAGAACCTAATTTCTTTGGGAGTATTAGACATTGGAGGATATAAAATTATTGTTCAAGGTGGAGTTATGAAGGTCTACAAAGGAATCCTACTAGTTATGAAGGCAAAGAAGGTTGGAAACATGTTTTTGTTAGAAGGAAGAACCGAGGCAGATCATGCGACAACTGTATCCGAGAATGACAGTGATTTTGTTCGACTGTTGCATCAACGGTTGGGACATATAAGCGAAAGAGGATTGAAGGTATTATCTGATCGCAAGTTACTTCCTAGTCTAAGGTCTTTAAAGTTAGATTTCCGCAAGCACTATATTTATGGAAAATAGAATAGACAGAGATTTAAAAAAGGTACTATATCAATAAAAGGAAATAACAACTTTCACAACTATATAAGTTAGATACTAAGAAGTTTTGGAGCCAAATTCTAAAACACATTACTAAATAAAATAATAGGATTCCCTTAAGGGACTAAAATTCGTACCTTAAAAGTATTTACGAGTTCTCTAAGGCCACATACACCATTCCTATTGTCCCTACAAAGGAATAAGTTTTCTCTTTAGATGATATAGAATTCGGGGTTAAGCGGCTTGCAAATGGGAAAGCTAAGGACATTGAAGGCTACTAAGGTGAAATTTTTAAAATCGGAGGGCCAATCCCTATCACTCACATACACAAGCTCTTCAATTTATCAATCAAGAAGGGATTCCCTAAACCTTGGATGCAAAGCCTCATTTTTTCTATTTTTAAAAATGGGGATAGTAACATTCTCTCTAATTATAGGACCATTATGATTAGCCCGATTTTAGCCAAGCTTTATGGAATTGTTTTGGAAAAGAAGATTAGCCTTTGGCTAGAAAGTCACAGTAAAAGAGCTAAAGGCCAAGCCAGGTTTATAAGATATCTTTCAATTGTGGACCATATTTTTACCTTTAGGATCATTGCAGAGGAGTTCCGCAATACTAAAACTAATCTTTTTTGTTGTTTTGTTGACTTTAGAAAAGTTTTTGACATGGTTCCTAGGAAAAACCTTTGGAATAGGTTGGAAGAGATAAAAATGCCTCTCAAGATAAGGGTTGCTGCAATAAGGATGTATGCGAACGTTATTGCTAAGTTTAAAAACATTGAGGGCTTGTCAAAAGAGATTAACTGCAATATCAGAGTCAAACAAGGTTGTCCCTTGTCCCCTACCCTTTTTGACAGATACATTGACAAGTTAGGAGATTGCTTGGAAAAAGCAGGTTGTGTCGGCCCTACTCTCATTAGTATAGTCATCAATCTTCTTCTTTATGACGATGATATTGTTCTTATGGCAAGGAGTCCCCATGATCTTGAAAACCAACTAAGAATCCTCAAGGAATTTTTTCTCCAATATGGGGATGACTGTTAATATTGATAAGACTAAGGTCATGATTATTAAATCCAATCAGATCCCTTATGATACCTTCGTATATGACAACAACAACTTGGAGGAAGTGACTTCATACAAATATACTGGAATTGATATTCAACACAAGCTCAATTGGAATTATAGCATTGAGAAAAGGATTATTGGGGGATGGAAAACTTATTATGGGCTTGAAAACAATTGTAAATCAGCTAATCTTTGGAGTTGGGATAAGAAGAAACTCCTCTTTGATAATCTTGTTACATCTATTATTCTTTATGGATGTGAAGTCTGGGGCTGTAGTATCTCTCGTGAATCCAAGAAAAAGATAGAGAAAATACAAAAGAATTTTATAACCTATAATTTCAAAATGAAATGAAATATTCCATATCCCATCCTCCTCTTAGAAACAAGCCTCTCCTCCATTGAGAGCGTGGCTATGACTAGATACCTAATGTATAAGAACAAGTTAAACAACATGGAAGAGAAGAGGCTTCCTAAAATTGCTTCAAAATCGAGTCATAACCACCATCGACTCAAGCAAGGATGGAATAAACATGCCCAGTCTTGGCTAAACTATTGGGGAATCATGGAAGACACTATTTCGCAGAATAAATATACTATTAAAAAATGTCAAATCAAAAGTTAACGAGAAAATGTGGTGTGATAAAGACTTAAAGGAAAAAAGAAAATTAAGGTATTATAAGGATGTAATCAACCCTAATCTAGAAGATCAAAGTTATCTATCTATTTTGCCAAGTGTAAAGAAAAAGATAAGCATTGCTAAGATAAGAACAAATTCTCACGAGCTCCATAGTGAAACTGCGCGTTGGTCAATTCCTAAACAACCATGAGATGAAAGATTGTGTCACCTTTGTGACACTAAGAAGGTTGAATATGAAAAGCACTTTCTCTTAGATTGTCCATCCTATACCCATATTATATCTCATTTTCAAAATATTTGTCACACTACCAACCTTCCTAACCTCTTAACTCAACAAAAGTATGGTGATCTTGGAAAGCTTCTCTTAATGTTTTTCCAGCATAGAAACAAAATTCTATAGACCAATTTGGTCTTAGTGGACATTAATCATCATCATCATTTAAGGATTAAAAACTTTGAAATTGAAAATTAAAAAGTAGACTTATGAGTTATTATAAATAATGAAAAACACATAATTTGTATAAATGGTAAACTAAATAAAATACAATATTTAATAAAAATAATATAATTGTAAAAAATAAGATATTAATTTATTATAGAAATAAATATATTTAAAATAAATAAAAATAATATTAAAAAAATAAATAAATTGATAAAAAAACTTAAATATTAAAAAACTAAAATCATAAATAAAAATAAAAATAAAAATATTAATTTATAATATAAAAAATAAAAATATTAATTTATAATATAAAAAATAAAGATATTCATCACTTTTTAACAAAGTTGTTCAAAATTAAAAAATCATTTATTACAAGTCATATATATATATATATATATATATATATATATATATTAAAAAGTCAAATACTTCGAAGATGGATAATGATTTGAATATGGATAATGAAAATGTTTTTTTTAATAATCAAAATAATACTAAAACATTATTAATTTAACTTAAATTTATTTTAAATCTAAATATATTAAACATGAAAAATATCAAATTTTTTAAGATGTAAATTATTTTATTATTTAATTCTATATGATGTATTAAAAATTTAATTTAAATTTATTTTAAATCTAAATATATTAAACATTAAAAATATCAAATTTCTTTAAGTTGTAAATTATTTTATTATTTAATTCTATATGATGTATTAATTCATTTTTTTTTTAAAGTGTAATTTTTTTTATTATGTATTAATTCCATATTATGTATTATTCAAATTTGTTTTTTGTTTGTGTTTTATTAATTCAAGTTTAAGATAAATTTAAATTAGATATTTTTGATTTAGTTATACTTATTTATTTTATTTTGTTTTGCATGTAAAAGTAACAAGAACTCTCATACACCCTGATGGGGTGCTAACTCGAAGGAGTTTGAGGACACTTGGAACCGGGCAGCCAGGGGAGTCATTAACCCCGGTCACCAACCCATGGACATTAACTCCCCCATGGATCACATCATGAGAAGAGTAATGGTAGTGCACCTAGCTAGACTGGCTGGGTAAATGGGCATGTAAACCAGCCAGACCAGGTGTACCAGGATCAAGTTGACTATCAATTCGGCTTCAATTGAGGTAGCGGATAACAAATCAGGCTGCAATGGCGTTAAGAGGTGTAAATAGGCTCTCGCCCTGGTGTTTTATTCCATTCCTCATCCGACATGGTGCACTTCTCCTGCACAGCTCTTCGGCTCTCCCAAGAATTCAAGAATTGTCGCTTTTTGTAACACTTTTTTGTGCACCAGTGACATCCTCCTTGGCTTTGACACCCTCTATTAGCCTTTCGTACTCAGTCACCACAAGCTCCCTCTCATCACCTCTGTCTCCTCCCACTCCCCTCAACACCTTCTCTCAGCCTCCATTCCTGTAACCCTTCACCTCCATACTTCCCCCTGCATGCCCCAGGAGAGAGGAAAATCCAAGAGGGGTGCTCGTTATTACAACACCTTCTCCTGTCGCAATAGGCTCACCCCCTCCCAACGGGCTCTCATTGCTCATTTTGCGAGCCCTTAGGACACTATTCAGAGGACGCATGAGGCTCCTCAGTTGGCTCCTCTCCAGTACCATGGTATCAGCTTGGTAAAAGCGGAAGCTTCCTCCTCTAGTGCTCACTTCCCACCGTCCATCTCTCCTCTGCTCCATGCCCTGAGCTCGGTAAAAGAGGAGGTGCCACCTTCGAGCGCGTGCCCTCCTCTGGCCACCAATCTCCTGCCCCCCCCAATTGTCAATCCAGGTGACCCCCACTACGGTGACAGAAGCTGTATGGTGGAGGAGGAAATCCCCCCAAGATGGTAGTTGGAGGACAACACAATGACAACCAACGAAATCACCACATAGGTAGTTGGTAAGGAAGAGGAGGAGCAACCTCAACATTTCGCCAATCGCCTCGTGGAGGAGCACCTTCAACTCCTCTTCGAAATTAGGAAGAAATAAGATGACCAGATGCATTCCGAGAGCATCCTTGGCCAAAGGACGAACATCTTGTTCGACGCATTCATGGATGCTCCTGCGCGCGCCAGATGCCCTACATGCGGCCAACGATTCACCCCGCTCTACACAATTCATGGACAACCAGGATCAACTATGGATTGAAGTCTCCAGGTTTTGTTTTTTTTGTCTATTCCAGTTGTAGGGTTAATGGTCTAGCTTACCACAACAAGAGGATAGATGATCATGCAGTTTTCTTATACTTTCTATGTAGTCTTGTTAATAGAAGCTCTGTATATAGTTGGTCCTAGCGATAGGTTGCAGAATATGGTTCGAACTTTTCTGTTTACACAGATAGACTGCAATTTTTTGTGTAAACATTTTTGCTTCAGCAGTGCTAGCACTCAGGATGATGTGTCAATCTCTGAACACCAAAAAACCACATGTTTTGGTTTCCCATTTGTGGCGGAACACTTGGCTCATCATTTTCATTGTACAACATACATATGTCATTAATATAAGGTTCTACTTTATATGAAAAACCAAAAAAAAAAAAAAAAAAAAAAAANCAAAAAAAAAAAAAAAAAAAAAAACTCTCAGACTAATATAAATCACCTCACTACTTTGTACTTTGGATACAGTAATAATATCTATAAATGAAATTACATGGAAGCGGCACCAAAATTTTCCCAACCTGAAAATTCAGGAAGAGTTTGATATGCGAATTGCGTAAAAAATGTATGAGTTGACGTAGGCATCCAGAGTGTGGTATGCGTGGATTGAGGATTTTTTTTTTTTAACTGTAACGGATATGGATTTTATTTATTAGAAAAAGATAGGAGGGGTCTTTGCCTAGTCAGCCCCATTTACAAAGAAAACAACCAGCAAATTCAGCTTATGAGTTACAGGCTTTTCAAGGAGTTTGATAGAAGTTATCGTCATTGATAAAAATCTGCCCTTTCGTGAGATGGCATCCTTTGTTTTCCAATTGATCCGCTTCGCCATTCAGGTTTCTAAGAATATGGTAGATCTTGTAGGAGGTGAAATCTTGTAGGACTCTTTTCAATCTGCCCAGAAATTTATTGAGACTAGCATTGTTGAAGGTCTTTATCTTCCTTTTCTCTTGCTATTAGACAAGCTTTGAGGAGGCCGAGAATCTCTGCCTGGTTGTTGGTCTTCTGGCCTAGATCCCAGTAGAAGCTGTCTCTTAAGATCCCATCCGTAGAGTAAATGACCCCTCTAGCACCAACGTTCCCGGGATTTCCTTTGGAGGCCCCGTCAAAGAAGATTGTGGTAAGATTTTTGGATCTCCACCAGTTTATGAAACCATCCTCAGGTTCTCTTATTCTCCACTCCGGATTTGTTGTCTGAGGAATGAGGAGAAGCTTGCGGGGAGATGGCTCAATCGGGCTGAGCCATCTCCTTTCTTCAGGACGGAGAAGAGGATCTTCATTGAAGTAATATTGTTGGGCTGCTTCCAAGAGGAGTGCTTTAGCTTTGACTGCAACTTGAAGAGGGGAGTGTCTATTTCCGTTAAAAATTTGATCGTTGCAGGCCAGCCATATTTGCCAACAAACGAATTTGGGGATTACTGTCCAAATTTTTCGCCAGAAGGATTTGGTGGGGATGCCAAAAGGATAGATATTATTCCAGGAGGCGAACAATTCTGCAACAGTGCTCTGAGGGAAGGCTGGAATGTGCAGTTCCAAAAGGGAGAGTCTCCATGCTTCCTTGGTGAAATTACACTCCAGAAATATGTGTTGGGCTGTTTCAGGATTGCTTCTGCATAGCTCACATCTATGAGGTCCTGCGATATTCCTCTTCTCTAGATTGTCTCCTGTAAGTAGTTTATTATGCACCAACGTCCAGAAAAAGAAATTCACTTTAGGAAGAGCTAGATTGTCCCAGACTAGCTTCCAGAAGGTCGGAGAGTGACTGCTGTCCTTTGTATTCTGAAGTGCTTTGTATCATGCTGTTATGGTGTAGATGCCTGACAGTCCCCAAGCCCACCTGTCTCTCATATAGCGGTTTTCAGGAGTGGCGACTTCCAACAATTCGGCAAGGCGATTTTTTTGAGGCGTTAGCCATTCTGGTATGCCGTTGAGGTCCCAACCGGCCCAATCTCCCCAGCAATCCCAAATCGAGAGATCGTACAGTCTATTTTTGCCTGCGCAAGCTAGCCATTCTCTGATGTCGGCTATGTCTTCATTCTCCTCCAGTGGATCGCTCCCCATTGTTCTGTCCTGCCACATGTGTATTCGCTTGCCATTGCCCGGCACTCTGTACAGGGATTTATTGAAAAAGGTGCTACTTTTGCAACAAAGTTTCCATACTTGCGTGCTGTTAGCAGAGGAATCGAAGTGCAGATTTCTGTAGGATGAATTTCGGGCGTATTTAGACAGTAAAGTGTTGCTGGTCGGGTGATTGGGCTCGTGGGCCATTTTCCAGAGTAATTTTCCACCCATCGCCAGATTAACAAGGGCGGGATCTAGAATTTGGAGACCCCCCTCTGCTATCGGCCTTCTAATCAGGTCCCAGTTTGCTAAGTGCATCTTTCTTTCATTTCCTTTCCCACCTTGCCATAAAAAGTCTCGGATTAATTTAGAGATCTGTTCCATGACGTTTCTGGGGGCYAGTAAAAATGCAGATTGGTAGATTGGAAGCGCGGCCAACTATGACTTGATTAAAATGACTTTTCCTGCTTTGGTTAACCAGTAGCCACCAAAAGCTGCGATCTTTGTTTTGATTTTGCAAATGATATCCGACCATAGCGATCTTCTATTGACTCCATTTGTAATAGGGAGGTCGAGGTATTTAAACTGATCCCAGCTGGCATGCCCTCTGAATCCYAGGATGTTCGTGATGCTATTGAGTTCTTGTTGGCCTGTGTTCCAAATGTAGATTTCACTCTTTCTCTCATTGATAAGAGCACCTGAGACTCTACAATAGMTTTTTAGGACCGTATCAAAGACTTTGGCAATTCTGGGGGACGMACCTCCGAGGAGGAGTGAGTCATCTRCAAAGAGAGCATGGTTCAGAGGAGCGACGTCTGGGGAGGATTTTAGACCAGGGAGAGAGCCAAAAGTTCTTTYAGCTTAGAGTTTTCTACTAAGGGTATCTTCCATTAAGATGTACAGGAAGGGAGAGAGGGGACAACCCTGCCTGATGCCTCTCCGGGCTTGGAAAAAATTAGAGGGACGACCATTGACAAGGGGGGCGATCCAAGGGTTATCAATGCAGGCATTTATAAGCTGGAAAAAATGGGGCGAGAAGCCGAAGGAGAGGAGAACCTTGATGAGGTAAGAATGATTGACTCTATCAAACGCGTTTTCCATATCTAATTTAATCAACATACCTTTCTCTTTTCGCTTTTTGCTGGAGTGGATTGTCTCCTGGACTTGAATGACATTGTCGAGAATGTGTCTGCCTTCCACGAAGCCTCCTTGGGGGCTGGAGATCAGCCTCTTGAGCAGAGGCTTGATCCTGTTTGCTAACAATTTGGCCAGTATTTTATAGGATGCATTAAAAAGTGATATGGGTCTGAATCTGGCGAATGTTTCCGGATTGGAATCTTTGGGGATTAGTGCTAGATAAGTGGAGTTGATTCCTCCACTGATCTTAGCTTTTCTCATAAATCCCTTTATCATTTTTGAAGATCTCTTTTGATGATGTTCCAACAGGCTTTGTAGAAATGTATCGTGAATCCGTCTGGGCCTGGTGCCTTATTTGATTCCATGGACCAGATAACTTTGATAATTTCCTCCTCTATTACCTCGCTGATGAGGGCAGCATTGTCTTCAGGGCTGATTAGGTGAGGAATATTCAAGAGGAATTCTGCGATTTCTCCCTCGGAGGCCTGGGTTCCCTCACTAAAAAGGTTTCTAAAGTGGTTGTCCGTTGCATCTTTGACTTGAGTGAAGCCTTTGTTGACCTGGCCCTCTGTTGTCTTTATTTCTGAGATGTGGTTCCTGGTCAGCCGGGCTCTATATTATCTGTGGAAGAAGGAGGTGTTCTGATCCCCTGCCTTTAGCCACAAACTCCTAGATTTGATTCTCCAGTATTCTTCTTCTTTTCGGAAGGATCGATATGTTGAGGATTGGGATTTTATTTCTTGATCGAAGAGATCCACTATAATCTCTTTGCTTTCCATTTCTGTTTGCAGGGTCTCCAAAGTGTCCACTGCTTCTTTCCTTATGCTGGTTGGAGTAGGGGCTGGTTTCCTTATCCACTCCTTCAGGGCTTGTTTTGTAGCCTTCAGTTTTTGCTCCCACACAAAACTTGAGGATCCTGAAAATGATTTGGCCCAGGCTTCTTTTACAGTTTCGAAAAAGCCTTCTCTCTCTATCCATAAGGGGCTGAAGCGGAAAGGTAGGGGTCCTAGATCTTCTTCATCTTCGAGGAGAAGCTGGATCGACTTGTGATCAGAGGTCAGCTTGGGTAAAATTTTTGTTTTGATTATCTTTTTATCCATAATAAGGGAACTTTGTACCAGAAATCTATCCAAACGTGCAGAGATATGCTCCGTCCCAGTTCTGTTGTTGGACCAAGTGAAAAGGCCGCGTATGGGACTGAAATCTAATAGATCCCATTGCTGCAATAGTTCTTCCATAGAGGTCAACATCGGATCTCTACTGTTGGAGCCACCTCTTTTCTCTTTAGTTTTCAGAACTATATTAAGATCTCCTGCTAGGATAATGTTACTTGGGTTATGCTGCTCTAAAAAAGTTGAGAGAGAGGCCCAACATTCTCGTTTTTCAGAGTAAGTGACAGGGACATAGAGATTAAAGAGAGAGATAGTCAACTTACTTGCACAATGTGTCAGTTCCGTGAAGATCCAATGCTGGGTTTCATGAGATTTGTTGAGCATAAATGAGTCTTCTGTCCAAAGAGTTGCCAGCCCTCCAGAAGAGCCCCTTGAACTAACTGCTTTACCTGCACCTTTCTTCCACTTTGACTTGCTGATGTCTAGAAGCGCTCGGCCTTCTATCTTCGTCTCTTGGAGCAAGAGGATGTCTGAAGGTTCTATTTTCTGGAGGTCCATGACTGCTTCAGCTTTGGAGGCGTTCCCCAGTCCTTTGCAGTTCAAAGAGGCGAGCTTCATGATTTACTTAAGGGGGGGAGAAGGGCCTCCCTTTGTGGGCCTTGATCTGGTGTTTCTTCCGATGGACATTTCTATGGTGGGTTGACTTCCTTGAACTTTGAGTCTCTCTGCCTCCTCTTCCCTTAATTCTTTACGGGATTTCCCGCCTGCTCTTTTGGAAGGGCGCTCAAAGGCTTCATCCTCTGAAGAGCCCGAGCTATCCACTGGTTTTTTCCTTGTTACTTCAGCATATGATGGGTTGGAAGGGCTACCTTGTGAGGCCTCTATCTGTATTGCTTCTCCTCCTTCTTTGATGGGTGGGAGGGCTTCTGTATGTACCTGGTTTTCCTCTGTCGAACCAACTGGGTTGATCTGAGTTTTTTCTAATTCCTTCGGGGTTGCGTCCTTTTCTTGTTTGTTCTTGGAACTGCGTGGAGCTCCAGAGGTGTGCCCTTTACCATTTCCCCTTTTTTGATGGGCGTTCTTTTGAACTACTATCCATTGAACCTCGTTTGTGTTGTCTGCTTGCTCCTCTGCTTTTTTCTTGCAGTGCTTTGCAAAATGACCGTGACCGTGGCAATGTCTGCATTTGAAAGGAAGCTGTTCGTAATCCAGTTCCTGAATGTGTGTCTATCCAGCGATGGTGAGATTAATTGCTTCAGGCAAACCCTCTTCTAGATCGACTTCTACACAGATTCGGGCGCATGAGTACTGATCTTTCCTTGTTGCTTGATCTATGTATTTTCCGAGCGTGTTACCAATGATTTGAAAGGTTTTTTGGTTCCAGCAGTGGAGTGGCAAATGGGGGAGTCGCACCCACACCGGGACAGCGGAGGGGACATCCTGAGAGGGATCAAAGTCGGGAGACCATTTGTTTAGGTACAGGCCTTGTGGTCCCATGAAATATGGACCATTCCTAAAGATGAGGTTTCTGTCATCCGGGTTTTCAAAGACAAAAACGAAGAATCCCTTGCCCACAAAATAACTCTTGACCCCCTCTTTTGTCAAGGGTGTCCAGTTTCTTTGTGTCCAATCCTCTACCGTTTTTGGTGATGGCCAGAGGCCCGTAAACTGGCCTATTAACCCTCTTTCGGCGAGATTCAAAGCAGCTTTGCATGTTTCTTCTTCTGGAAGTGCTACCGTGGGGATCGAGTCTAATTTCTTGACAAACTTCTGTTGACTAGCCGTGGGGGGGCGCTTCAAATTTGCAACTATCAATGCTTTGAAAGCAGAGATCTCCGGAGGCGGGATGAGAGGAGGGGCAGAGCCCCCGCTGGAATCCATGGGAGAATCTCTGCTGGAGCTCTACATTCGCGGGCCTGTGCAGGCTTGCGACCGATAGCCCTAGCTCTCCGAACTGTCTCTGTCAGGGCTTCGAATGGGTGATCCTCTGGTGCAACGAAGGCGCTGGCCTGCGGCTAGGGACGCAGAGCTAAGACGACGGTTCCAGCGGAACTCGGCCTTACCTTCTCCAGGGAGGAACTTCAACTTTCCGTTGAAGCCCCAACGGAAAACTCCTCGCACGAGTCTTCCACGAACCGTGCTCTTCCGCTCAGCTTCACAGCAGCTCTTCCTCACTGTCAAAATTTGAAGGACATGGGGGTGGGCTTTGATCCACTTATGTGTGCACGGGTCACGATACCATTTAATATGGTATCTCTGGGTGCAACCACACGTTCGACCACTACCTCAAGGTGTCCCCATGGCTCCAGGTAAAGCCCTCACGAGAATTGAACCTTGCCCAACAGTGAAAAACTCCTCGCTTTCCACCATTGGATCCAACCCCTTTGGGCAAGTGGATTGAGGAATTTTGAAAACAGATTAGATTCCGAAATTGAGCGCTCGGTTTAAAAGAGTTGTAAAGGACAAAACTTGCACTCATTTCAGAGTTGATTTATTTAGGATTGACATGATAATGGCGCACTAATAGGATTTGGTGCGCAGTCTGCCGGAGCACCGAAATTTCTGAGAATAGATGTTGAAGAAAATCGGACGTTTGTATTTTCAACAAAGTTTTGGAAGTTCTATTATCTCTTGGTACTGGTCTAGGTCTACGTGGACTTAGGAAAAAACGGGAACTCGCGATCAAGTTTGAGCTAAGAATCCACGGGACGTTTATTTTTCTCCTAATTCTAATTTTTGGCAGCGTTCATACTCGTATTCCGGTTTCCGCCATACCTGCAGTTTGCGGTAAATGAACGCACATTCGAACTCTCGCAATTTTTCTCAGTTGGAATATCAGTTGGTTTGACAAACAGAAAACACCTACCGCTGGTCTCTTGATTGACGTGGCGGTACTTTCCCCCGCAAAACGGATAAATACGAGTAGTTGTTGACGAATTCTGTTGCTTTTAGAGAGACAATTATTACAGGAAGACGGACAGCGACTCACCGAGGAGACTCGCAGGGGTGGAATTTAACAATTTAAAATATTTAACAATTTGATTCTAAACGTCAAATTTGACTTTTGACGAGTGACATCGATTTAAAATTCCAACCCTGGAGGCGAGCAGATTGATTTTCTATGGGCAGTAAAAGGTTTAAAATTTATAAAATGGAGGCTTTTAGTAATTATAAAACAGGAATATAAATGTTGGTTGGTTTATACATTTCTCCCATCTGAAAGTACTGTTATTTTTATTTAAATCAAATCCCTTTTCAAGATGGGACACTAGTCTACAATTATAGAGATGATTGACCAATGACAAGACTTTGACATATTAGTTTCAATTTTTTAAATTGATAAAACAAAGGATTAAGGTCTTCTCCCATATACATTTATTTTACATAGATATTAAAGTACGATAGTTGTAAATCAAATAAGTTGTTTGGATTGGATTTATTAATGAAAAGATCACATTTTTAATTTTGATGGTAAAATTTGTAAAATTAAAATAAAAAATTATAAAGTTTACATTAAAAAAAAAATAAATGGTAATTGATATTAATTGATGGTAATTGATATTTCATAAATATAAATTGTAAATTCAATTTTTAAATACAATAAATTAATATATAGAATAAATTAATTAATTAAAATTAAAATTCCAATATATTTATTTAGAATGTTTTAATTTTAATAAATTATATTTTATTTGTGTATATGAAAATTTGAATTAAATAAAGTAATTTACATACTTCATACTTCTTTGCATGTATTGATGATGTATGACTTCCTATCGATGATCAGGTGGTACTTTTTTTCTCTCTATATGAATATAGCATTCCTTATATACATGTAGGGGCTTCCAAACACTACACCACACACATCAATAGGTATTATATCTAATTTCACTTCATCAATAAAATCTGCACTTCTATAAAACTTGATCATAAATTATTTAGTGACTCTAATTTCTCCATCCTTATTCACCCATCCCAATGGATATGGGATTGGATTATCATGAACCTCGAATCCAAGATTGTTGACCAGATCATCTACTATGAGATTGGCCTATGAATTGAAATTGAATAGAGTATCTACCTTGGTCCTTTTGACCTACATGTTAATATGGAAGAGTGTTATCATCTCATTTTCTTCCTTATGATGAAGACTAAATAGATTCACCTCCTTCTCCACTAAATTGCAAATAATCTTCTCATCCACATCTGAGTCCACTAACTTGCAAATAATCTTCTCATCGACATCTGAGCTTCTCTCTACCTAGTTACTCGAATCCTTTCCTAGCATGTTATTCTTCTTGGAATCTTTCTTATGGTTCTTTGGATTCAACTCTAGGTGTGGCTTCCAACACTTTTCTTCAGTGTGAACATCTATATTGCAATGGATGTAGCAGGTTTTTTGATCCTTGCACTTATGTGTAGTGGTTGTAATCTTATTTTATTTTCCTTTCTACATCTTCTTCCCCTCATTGGAATCATCTTAGTGTTCTTTATGTTTAGAACCACTTTGTTGTCCTTTCTTATTCCCTATGTTCTCCAAATATTTTTCTTACACAAAGGCCTCATCAATAGTCTCGGGTTTGAAGAGAATCACTTGATTTCACAAAAGACTAAGTAGATCCCTAGCTAGATAATTTAGTAGTACATATATTTTCTTGGGATAGATACCCAACATGATCACCATCTTTCTGAATTTAATAGCATACTCCTACACACTCTACCCTTTCCTCTACCTAAAGTGATGCCAATGGATCCATTGATCCCCTACATACTTAGTAGGGTATAATTGGGACTCCATTGTGATTTTAAAATACTCCCACATAGTTACTAGTGGCTCATCCTCTAGAATAATTATATATGTGTGTCTTTCTCACTAGGTTAATGCATGTCCCTCTAGTTTCAATTAAGAAAATGGATTTTTTCTACAATTCTATGAGCCTTCGTTTTATTTCAAGTTGGCCTAGAGAAATAATAGTCGGGTTGCAATAGTGGTGATTGGGATGGTGAGCGGCCTCTATATGTTGAGGGAGCATTATTTAAACCATCTACCATATATGTTGTGGTCTCATTGTTGTTATTTCAACCTATTTTCTTGTCTAGTCTGTAAGTACTTCATACACCAAGATGGACACCCTATAATCTATAGCTCTTAGATTAGTGGATAGCGCCTATTTTTATAGCCTTAATTTCCACTCTACAAGGCCATAAAGGAATCTAGTAGACAATGAAATTCAAAACACATATCTCACTCAGGATTTAGGATTTCTTTTATGGCCGTCAAGGGACCTATAGAAGACACCACATGATGATCATTGTTGGTCATTTATCGTGCAGTAGGAGACAATCCTTGTAACCTTCTTGATTCGATGTGTTACAAAGAGGTGAGCAATGGATGAGTTGTATCTTCATGGCATGAGCCTAGGAACTCACATAATTTGAGTTTCTATTGGATTATAGAATATCTAGAAGCTCTCCCAAGCCTCTTCCAAGGATCTAGATAAAGAAGGAAAGTCTTGAGTGAGAGTAGAAAGAATCATTTGCAGAGTTATATTGTCCAACTGTAGAGGTTATTTTGCTATCCACAACAGCCAGAATCAGATTGCCTAGTTTGATCAAGAATCCGAGGAGATGAAAAAAGAAAGGGGACAAAGGGGAATGCATCTTCATTAAGGCATGGCATTTGATATATTCTCTACATTTTGATATAATAGATCATTGGTTTTTCCCTGTAAATGTTTATGTTTTTCTCATGAATGTTTGTATCGGGTCTTCCAATTAATAGATTAGGCTAGATCTAAATCAAATTAGTGATTTCTAACACTGGGAGAAGAAAAAGATTGGTGTTTGTTTGTTGTTTGTGTGCACAAAGTAGGTTGCAAGGTCTGGAGCTGGAACTTAGAGTATGCAACAACCAAGACATGAGGAAATCCTACCTAAATAAGGTATGCCATTCTCTCCCCTCTTGGTATAAAAGGAATTGCTTGTTTAGATCTAGGGAAACCATTAGAAATCTAGCCCCACTATCTCTCTAGGATCGATAGGCAAATTCTAGGGAAATCTAAGTTACCATACTGGTGAGATTTCTCCAATATCACCTCTCCCTTTAGGTCTCTTTGACATCTATGAAACATAGAGGCCATTGGGCCCATGATATATATATATATATATATATATATATATATATATATATATATATATCATGAAGGATTTAATGTCTTTGGGCCCATGATTTAATGTCTCTGGCCCACCTTTCAACTCCATGTTGAGCACCCAAGGAATTCAGACGACTTCCTCATATTCAACCCAACATTAAAATGTTTTAATCATAAGAATTTCTTACCTTCAATTGTTATATATATTAATCATAAGAATTTCTTACTTTCAATTGTTATATATATATATATATATATAATTGAAATATTTGTTTTTTATTAATATTGTTTTAAATGACATGTGTTAACTCCATATTAAACATTGAAGGGATTAAGCATCTCTCTCATATGGAGAAGTAAAAAAAACCTATGTGTGCATAAGATTTTTTTTATTTTCAATTGCTCTCTATAAAGTTGATATAAAATTATTTTTCTGAAAGTTAAAAGTGAGTATTCATATATGCCATGTGTCAACTTTGAATTGTTATATATGTGTATGTGGACATAGAGATATTTTATTAATTTATTTCATTTTGGGAAGTAGAAAACACTTATTAAAGACACTGCAATTTCTTTACTTTCCATTAATCTATACATTTTTCTATATACAAAATTGATATAAAATTATTTTACTAAACTACACATGTACATGTATGAAGAATGAAGAGAAATAACAACATATAGAAATATAAAATTATTTTAGTTGAGTCAGACGAAACAGCGCATCAGCCATACAGACATGAAGATAACAACTAGGCACCCTTCCTCAAAGACTTCGGAAGAAGTAGCGCATCACCCATACAAACATGAAGAGAGAACAACTACGCACCCTTCCACAAAGACTTCTAAGAAGCAGCGCAATCGATGCCCCATGGACCAATTAACGAATACATCATGGAATTGTGTTCAGCAGCCAGGAATAATGCGGGGGAGTATGACGACTCTGGGGATATCATCATTGTAATTTTTGTATTATGTTGGTTTTCATTATTCGATTCGAAACGTGAAAACGTCAGCGAACTCGGCGGTGATATCAGTTGGCGTGGAATATTGATTAAATCACGTATGAAGGCTTCGAAAAATGAAGAACGATCAAACTCTTTCTGGTCCTCTGGAATTTGGATATGTTACAGGAGCACGAATTTCCACAATGCCCATTGACAGTTAAGTCAATTCTGATCGCCCCAGTGCGTTTGGTGAAGATAAAGTGGACCAAACCGAGTCCATGAAGGTTTAGGTAGAAAGAAGAAAAAGCAAACCAAAAAGAAGTTGGAACATGTTTAAAATGGATTTAACACGATAAAATCCCCGCCCTTCTCCCTGCCATGAAACAAGCTTCGAGCACCTATCGGCTGCAACAAGGGTTCGACTTCCGAATCAGGCCTGGAATTTCAAATTTACTTTACCTGTCAAGTGCAAATTTGATGACAGTGTTCGTTTTTCATACCTGTCATTTTACGTTTTATGTAGATTTATAAGTGTCAATTTTTTTTTATGTTATATGTTAATTTTCATGCTGAACATACGAGAAAACGTCTGCTGTTTGGCGTGTAGTTGCAGCAAGGTATCTGCCACAGATCTTCGCTGGTCGGACAGCTTCACTACCGACCACCTTTTATCAATGACACG
>ML777645.1:1344750-1377792 GCA_009831015.1 Picea engelmannii
CCAAGCTTTTGATTATTGAGAGAAGCTATTAAACAGAAGAAGCTTGATTGTGGTAGCCTCAGTTGTTACAATGAAAATATCTATTGAGTGGGCTGTATCGTCGTGAACATTCCTCGTCTTCCCAGATGTATGAAGAACTATTCTATATGGGAAAGTTCAAAATTTTGCATATTTTAATAAAATATAACTTTTTGAGAATCTTAATAAAGTATAAATTGTTGAAGCATTTAGAAATAAGGAAGTTGTGTTAATTGGGTTTAGCTTATGTTTTTGGGAGGAATGATTGTTTTTTCTCATGTATATCATAAGGAGTTATGTCACAAAGAGTGTGAGGTTTGAAGGAGCAATGTCACAAGGAATGTCTCCTTGCATTATATTGCCAATTGATCTACACTTCTATAAGTATTGGGAGGAATAATTGTTATCCTCTCTACCCAGGTTCAATTCTAGTAAGTAACATATTAAGGAGCAATGTCATATAAAAAACTTAACATCAACCTCACACAAGTGAGAGGGAGCTCACACAACTTGTATTATGCAAATAAATTGATTACATTTATAAGCCGATCACACTCCTATCTAAGTGGATCTCAAACCCAATCTCCGTAACAATAAAACCACCTCTAAAACAATATTCTAATTTAATTCATTCTAGACGTATCTTCATTATTCTTCTAACATCCCCTTTAAATGAAGAAACGGATTTTCTATCACTCCTAACTGTTTCCTACATTTTTCAAAGTTCATCTTTCCAAGAGGCTTGGTAAAGATGTTAGCCACATTATCAGTGGTGTTACAATAGATCAAGTCAATTTTCTTTGAATGTATCTTTTCTCTTACAAAATGATATTGAATTTCAATATGCTTGGTTCTGGCATGATAAATTGGGTTGTGTACCAATTTAATAGAACTTTGATTGTCACATTTGAGAATGGTTGGCCCCATTTGTTTATTGCCAATATCTTCAAGAATTATCCTTAACCAAACAACTTCACAAGTAGCATTGCATAGAGCTTTGTACTCAGCTTCTGTTGACGATAAAGAAACAATTGGTTGTTTGTTACTGCTCCATGACACGACTCCTGTACCTATGTTGAATGCATATCCTGAAGTCGATTTTCTATCATCAGGATTTTCGGCCCAATCTGAATTAGAGTAACCTGTCAACTCAACATCACAATCATTAGTATACATAACACCAAAATTAATGGTTCCTTTCAGATATCGAAGAACTTTTTTCGTAGCTTTCCAGTGACTCTCTGAAGGCTTAGCCATGAACTGACTAAGAATGTTGACTGAGTATGCAATGTCTGGCCTTGTAGTGGTGAGGTAGTTCAGACATCCCACCAACTGGCGATATAAAGTACCATCTGCCTTTTTAGATCCATCTTCATTGTACAACTTTGCATTCTGTTCTAAGGGAGTTGTTGTAGCTTTACATTTGCTCATGTTGAACCTTTTAAGAATTTCTTTTGTGTATTTACTTTGAGTGATCAATGTTTTACCAGGCTCTCTCCAAACCTCAAGTACTAAACAATAATGCAATTCACCGAGGTCTTTCATTTCAAAATCTTGAGATCACTGAATTTTAATCTCTTCAATTAACTTGCATGCACTGCCTATAATAATGAGATCATCAACATATAAATATATTAAAGAAACATTTCCTTCTTCATCTTTCTTAACATATAGATTAGGATCATTCTTTCTTTTCACAAACCCATTCTGATAAAAGAAGGTATCTATCTTTACAGACCATGATCTCGGTGCCTGTTTCAAACCATATAATGCTTTCTTTAACCTGCAGACTAGATGCTCCTATCCCTGCTTGACAAACCTTTCAGGTTGAACCAAATAAACCTCTTCCTTTAAATCACCATTCAGAAAAGCGGATTTGACATCTAACTGATGTAACTTCCAATTATGTTTTGTAGCTAAGGCAATCAGTACTCTAATTGTATTCAATTTAGCTACTGGTGCAAAAGTATCTTCATAATCAATTCCCTCATTTTGTGAATATCCTTTTGCAACTAATCTTGCCTTATATTTTTCAATGCTACCATCTGCTTTAAATTTAGATTTATACAACCATTTGCTTCCAATGGGGACTTTGTTTTCAGGCAGTTCAACTAACTCCCATGTTTTATTTTTCATAAGGGAATCATATTCATCATTGATAGCATTTCTCCATTCTTCATGTTCTTTAGCTTGATCATAGTTTACATGTTCTACAACATTCATGACATGAGACATCAATGCACAGTCTTTATACCTTATAGGTGGCTGAGTTTGTCGTGATGACCTTCTTGGTCCTTCACTGCTTTCATCTCATCTCCTGCTCTGTGGTGACTCTTCTCCACTTGATGTATCCTGACTGCTTGAAGTGTCCATACTGCTTTCATTTCGTTCTTGAACCTATACCTGTACCTTCTCCTATTCCTGTTTAACCATTGCATCTATTTTGACATGTTTATCACTATCATCTGCATCATTCATTATATCAACTTTATTTGCATTCTCATAAAACATCACATCTCTACTTGCAAACAATTTATGTGAACTGGGATCAAACAATTTGTATGTTTTTTTATCAGTACAATACCCAATAAAAACACACTTGATTGACTTTGCATCAAGTTTCCTTCTCTCATCCTTTGAAATATGTGCAAAGGTAGTGGATCCAAATACTCTTAAATGACTGACATCAGGTTTATAACCATAAAGAATCTCAAAAGGAGTTTATAAATCTAATTTCTTAGTTGGACTACGATTCTTTAAATAAACAATAGTGTTAATGGCTTCTGCCCAAAAACCATTAGAAATGTTTTTACCTTGAAGCATACTGCGAGCACACTCCACCAATGTTATGTTCCACCTCTCATCAACACCATTTTGCTGAGGTGTATGAGGTACTGTAAAATTTTGTTGGATCCCATGAAATTTACAATAACTTTTAAGTGCCCCTGATATATACTCACCACCTTGATCAGATCTGAGAACTTTAATACATTTTTCTGTTTGTTTTTCAGTCATAGTTTTGAATTCTTTTAAGTACTCAAATACATCACTTTTACTCCTTATGAAATAGACCCATGTATATCTAGATCTATCATCAACAAAAATAAGAAAGTAGGAAGCACCACCAAGTGACCTAGTTTGCACAGGTCTGCATACATCAGTATGACTTAATTCAAGAAAGTTTGTTTGTCTTTTCTCTGTATCAACATGAAACTCCTCTCTATGTTGTTTACCAAGTGCACATGCTTCACATGGAAATTGATCATTCTTCATAGCAGGAAGACCTTCTACCATAGTTTTTCATTGTAACAACATCAAATCATTGTAATTTAGGTGTCCATACCTGTGGTGCTATAACTCTTATGTTGACATTGTTGTGGATGTCAATGCAACATGACACTTCATTGTCACATCCAATTTATACAATCCACCAACCCTGGTACCTGTGGAAACAACCCTGTAGTGATTCTGGACATCTTTCACAACACACCTCAATTTACCAAATTCCACTTTTAGATTATTATCAGTGATAGTTGACACAGATATCAAATTCTTTTTAATACCAGGAACATACATCACATTATGAATCTGTCTCAATTGTCCATCAGGTAAGTTCACACTTATTACTCCATAGCCTTGGACCTTATGTGATCTGTTATCTCCTAGGTAAATGTGTGTGCCATCAGTTTTCTCATAATATTCATCATACCATTCTTTATTACAAGTCATATGAGCTGATGCACCAAAATCTATGAACTAAACAGTCTCATCATCGATTTCAACAGACAATGCAGTTTCATAAATAAACAATTTAAGATTTTTAAATCCATCATTAACTGAAGTGTCTCTATTCAACATTTCTCTTAACATAAGAATAAGGATGTGTCATACCTTTCTTCTTTGCTTGAAACCGACCTCTGTTCTTGTCCCACGGTTTCCCACGGTATGATCTTTTGCCTCTTGCAATCAACACCAAATTTGAACCACTTTAATCCAGATCAAAATTATTCATTCTCTCTTCCTCTTGAAGAAGAATCCCAGCCAATTCATCAAATGTAGGAGGCGTTTGTCTAGCTAAGAGTGCTGAAATAAAGCCTTTATAGTCTTGGACTAAACCCTTTAAAGCAACAATTACTAAATCGCTACTAGAAACTATTTCACCAATGTCACCCAGCTTATCACTTAAATCTTTAATTCTGGAAACAAAATTTTTATTCTTTCATTGGCTTCCATTTTGATAGATAGTAGCTTAGTCTTTAAAAATAAAATGCGGTTTGCATTAGAGGTTTCAAACAAACCTTTGAGAACATCCCACGTCTCTTTGGAAGTTTTACAGTCCCTTATATGAGGAATGATGTTGTCCTTTATGGACATGCGCAACAACACTTTCGCTTTCATCTCTCGCCTATCCCAATCTGGAATCGAGGCAACAACAGTGGGTTTGGGCTCATCACCTTTGAAAATCCTCCATAGGCTATATGCCTCGAGAATGGTGGTCATCTTAAACTTCCAGTTTACATAGTTTTCACCATCAATCTTGGTGGATTCATTTAAATATGAATTGGTGAGAGGGTTTGCCATATTCTACCACAAATAATTCAAAGATTATTCACCAAAAAACAAAAAAACTGTTGCTGGATTTTACCTCTCACATGGGCTCCTTCTCAGCAGTCTTATCCGATCAGCAAGCAATTTATCTGAAGAATGGACTTCAGAACATAATTTTAACAAAAGACAACGTTCAACATATATGCAAAATAAAAAATGGCAGAACTTCACTTTGCAAAAGAAACAATGACCCTTCACACGCTTCACGCAGGTCACAGACAGTGTGTGCTCCTCCTCTTCATGCAGGCACCTGAGTAAGCCAACAACCACAACAGTCGGCATTGCGGACTCCTCCTCTTCACTCACGAACCACATACATCAGTTAGTCGAGGGATGGCACAACGACATCACTCATTCACAACAAACACTCCACCAATCGATGTACACTTCAGTAGATAGAATTAACAACATGCATCCACAACAATGGACAAACATACCACGCAGGAACTATGCAGAGTGAAGGCACAACACATCAGTTCACAACAATCTGGTTAAGGAGAAACAACGCAACGATCTCGTGTGTACAAGAAATAATCTCCACTGGCATGTATATAGCAATCCACATTCAGCTATCTCCTCTCGCAGTTCCAACAGTAATGATAGCCCAATATTCAGTAACCAACGATTTAAAAAAAAAATATTGTGAGGCAACAAACAACTCCTATGTAGCACCAACATTACTCTTCATGCGGACTCTTCCTGCTGATAGGATGATGGCCCACAGCTTTTGTACACGCCAAGAAAAAAAACAGATAGTTGACAGCCCCAGCTCCTCATGCTCACGGTTTGGCAGACGATGAATTTCTCACCAAACTCCAATTCGTACAACTCCCTTCTCCTGAGCTATGATACCATATAAAAAACTTAACATCAACCTTACACAAGTGAGAGGGAGCTCACACAACTTGTATTATGCAAATAAATTGATTACATTTATAATCCGATCACACTCTTATCTAAGTGGATCTCAAACCCAATCTCTGTAACAATAAAACCACCTCTAAAACAATATTCTAATTTAATTCATTCTAGACGTTTCATTATTCTTCTAATAGTTTGAAGGAGCAATGTCACAAGGAATGTCTCCTTGCATTATATCGCCAACTGATCTACACTTCTATAAGTATTAGGAGGAATAATTATGATCCTCTCTACCTAGATTCAATTCTAGTAAGTAACATATTAAATTCTTAACTAAAAATTGATCATATAAATGCACTAGATTTAACAAGATAATAGTTTAATAAACATAAATTTATAAACACTATATGATGCATAATGTTTAAAAAAAACAATATGATAAATCTAAAGAAAATGTACATATATATATTTTTGGAAAATTTGATATATGATAATAAATTAGATGACAAGATTGAATTTAAAGATAAAGCTAAGAATAAGAAGTATCTCCAAGGAAGAGAAGAGATATCACATAATCATGCAAGGCAATGAAGACCACTTGAATGAGAGTTGATTATCCCATTTAAAATTTCTGTATCTTAATTTTGCAAGCTTATATCCATTGGATATTGAATTTATATTTTATAATAAATATAAAAGATTTTAATACTAAGCTCATCTAAGAAAATAATATGCATAAACATTTGAAAAATGTATAATAAATCAATGTTAAAGATAATTAAAACTTGATAATTATCTTTACAAATTTAAAATTTAATAATTAATTTCAATTCAAATTTATACTATATAAAATGTATAATTTCTTAGAAGCATAAATATAAGATTTTATTTTTTAATATTTAAAATTTTAATTATAAAAATAATAATTCATTAAACATATTATAAATTAATAATTAAAAAAATTAAAAATGATTTAAAAATAAATAAATAAAAATATGATTTTACTACAATTTAAAACACCAACACAAGAGAGTTATTTACCATAAGAATTATAATTGTTATATATGATAATGAAAGTATTGTATAATAAAAATGAATAAATCTAATATTTTTATAAAAATTATGATGGTTATATATGATAATGAAAATATTGTATAACAAAAATGAATAAATCTAAAAACTTAAAGTTTCTAATTATGTTGTATAGGTAATAAATGGATACAAATTTATAAAAAAAATATAGTATACAAGTTTGAATTATGTTGTATTGGTAATAAATGAACACAAAATTATAAAAAATTATAGTAGACAAGTTTGAATGTATTAAATACATATGTATTTATTTAAGGAATAAGAGACTTTAAAGCTGAAAATTAAAAAATAGAATTATTGGTTATGATGAATAATCAATATCATATAATTTGTATTAATTATTAAATAAATAAAATATAATATTTAGTAAAAATAATATGATGAGGATGATGAACAATTAGTGTATTGGATCTTAAGAAGGTAAGAAATTACTTTAATTTTTTTAAAATTCTATTTTTATGGTAAAAAAATATTAAGCTTTCCAAGATCACTATAGTTTTGATGACTAAGGAGGTTAGGAAGGTTGATAATGTGGCATATATTTTTAAATTGGGATCTATTATGGGTATAGGTAGAGAAATCCATGCATAGTGTCACAAAGGTGAGAGATTCTCTTCCCATGGTGTTTTGGGAGTTGTCCAATGCCCAATTTCACTATGTAGCTAGTGAGAGTTTGTTCTTATTTTAACAATGTTGATTTTCTTCTTTGCACTTTTCAAAACTGAGAGGTAGTTTTGAAATTTTGAATTAGGGTTGACCATCTCCTTGTAGTATCTTAATTTCCTTTTATCAACTAATTCTTTATCACACCACATATTCTCCTTAAATTTAGAAGTGATAATATTTATGATGTATTATTATTGTATTCCCCAATGATTTAGCCAAGATTTGGCATTTTTATGCCATTCTCGCTTGATCTACTCGTGGTTTTGACGACTGCTTCTATGAGGAGGATATGATAGGGTGTGTTCCCCTTTTGAGATTATAATTTATAGAATTCTTTTGGATATGTCCTATATTTCTCTAGGATTCTCTATATATATTGCAACCCCAAACTTTAAATCCATATAAGATAACTGGAGTGATGAGAGTGTGAAAGAGGAGTTTTTTTTTATCCCAAAGCCAAAGTTCTACTGATTTATAGTTTGTTTCTAGTCCATAATAAGCTTTCCACCTTCCATTTATCCTTTTCTCTATGTTGTAGTTCCAATTGAGTTTGTGGTGTATATCAATTCCAAGTACTACCTCCAATGTATTGTTGTCATAAACAAAATTATCGTAGGTGATCCTTTTCGATTTGATTATCATAACCTTTGTTTTGTCAATGTTCACAGTCATGCCCATTCTAGAGCAGATGTCCTTGAGTGTTATTAGTTGCTTACCTAGGTCATAGGGACTCTTCGCCATAAGAAAAATATCATCAACATAAAGAAGGAGGATGACGATTATACTAGTGAGTGTCGGGACAACACAACTTGCATCCTCCAAACAATCTTCTAATTTATCAATACATATGTAGAAAGGGGTAGGGGATATGTGACAACCTTGCTTGAATCCTATATTATAGTTAATTTCTTCCAACCAACCCTTAGTGTTCCTAAAATTGGCAATAAATTTCTCATATAGCCTTACTGCAACACCTCTTAACTTGAAAGGGACTTTAGGCTCTTTTAACCTATTACATAGGTTAGTCTGGGGCATAGTGTTAAAATATTTTATAAAATCAATGAAACAACAAAGAAGATCAGTTTTATCAGTACAACACTCCTCTACAATGATCCTAAATGTAACAAGGTGGTCCATAGTGGAATGGTAGCCTCTAAACCTAGCTTGGCCTCTAACTCTTTTTCCATGGCTTTTTAGCCATGTGCTAATCTTCTTTTTCAAAAAAATTTCGTATAGATTAGCTAAAATGGGGCTAATCATAATGGTCCAATAATTAGAGGGATTGTTTTTATCTCTAGTTTTAAAAATAGGTACAATGAGGCTTTGAGTCCAAGGTTTTGGGAAGCCTTATTGGATAGATAAATTGAAGAGGTTATGTAAGAGAGGGATGATGATGGGTCCTCCAATTTTTGATATTTTATCTTGGTAACCTTCGATGTCCTTAGCTTTTCCTTTTGAGATCCGCTTAACCCCAAACTTAATGTGTTTTATAGAAAAAATCCATCCTTTGTAGAGCTATTTGGCATTCCATCCATGGCATTGGGGGATTCATACATATTTTTAAGGTAAAAATCCCAACCCTTCAAGGGAATATTACTATTTTCTTTATTTTTACAAGTTAGAATTTTCCTCCTTAATTTCTTAGGATCTATATTAAATAGGTCCAAAAGCTTCTCTTGCTTTCTATTTATGCCATTTATATTTTCATTGAATTAAGGTTTTGTATCTATTTATCTTTGATCCAGGTGGATATCGGTGGCCACCCACCTATTCTACTGGCTCGAAATACAACTTTCCACCTTAGCAATTTTTCTTCAGTTTTTCGGGTCCCAAACTTCTGGGGCCATTTTGAGGCCCTGAACAATGTTTTTTTTGGGATCCCAGGTGATAGATGAAGGCACAAGCCAGAGCCTTAAACTATCACCTAGGCCCAATGGGAATGTGTTCTTCTCTTCTAGACCTTTTCAACGAGTTATCACGTGCCCCAAACATAGATCGTATGCAAAAGTTAGGCCCTCGAGAAGTTGACGTATCAACTACCCCCATCAGGGCCCACAAACCTTATAGCGATTCATCTCCCGTGGTTATGTAATGTCCCTTTCCAAATAGGAGCTCCAGAGAGGAGGCTTAATGGTCTAAACTTCCCTGTTAGACTATAGCCAGGGCCAAAGAGGGGTAAACAGGGTTACTAGAGGTCACTCCAGTTACAGGTGTTATATTCGGAAAGTGACATTGAACTAAAAAGGGTTAAAAGTGATTTTAAGTCATTATGAGCTAAAAATAGAAGTCAACAGTGAATTAGGGTTTGAGCAGTGATTTAGGGTTTTGGAAGTCAACAGTGAATTAGGGTTTGAGCAGTGATTTAGGGTTTTGGAAGTCAACAGTGAATTAGGGTTTCAGCATGATTTAGGGTTTTGGAAAGCTATAAAGGAAGGGTCAGCAACCTAATTCATCATTATGTAGATTATGACTTGTCATTGAGGAGAAGAGGCACATCTCAGGAGATATAGTTTAGTGTATTCCAGGAGTGTTGATTGTGGAGCCTGATTATGTTCTTGATTCAAAGGTCTTTTTACTTTCAGCCGTGTTTATACCCCATGAAGTATTTACACCCAAGAAGTATGTACACTCTTCCATGTGGGGGAGTGCAGAGGGGGGGTACCCCCTTTGCGGGATCCGGGGGGGCTATCCCCCCAACTAGGGGGTCTGGGGGTAAGTGGGCCCCCAACGGGGGTTTAGGGGCGAAGCCCCCGAAGGAAAAATTTCCTTGTAAATGTATATTGTAATTTCATTGTAAATCTGGACCGTTCATTATAAGGTCGTAGATCTAACGATAGAGATTATGTTAGGGTTTTTTTTCCCTAGAAGGCAACCCTCTTTTATGAGGGAAATGTATTGTGGCTATGGTTGATGGTGAATATTGTATTCTAAGATAGGAGACTGTGACCGAAAGAAGAGGAAGTTACAGTGGGTTTGCTGTAGGTTGTATCCCTTCATATGCTAGATAATAATAAAGGAAGGACCTGACAATTTCTCTGGTGGACGTAGCCCACATTGGGTGAACCACGCAAATCTGCGTCTCTATTGTATTGTGTATCTTCTGTGTTTTGTTTCCGCATTTGTTTTATTTTATTTCTCCATGGTCATGTTTTTCTAACAAGGAGGAAGACACCAGTTGGCTGATTTCGGTGTTGAAAGACACACCCTAGTCACCGGGAAGATCATCCAAGTCTTCCATCATTCTTCATTGATTCCGCAGTGCTCCCATATTCTGGGTATTATATTTTAGTTGCTTATTTGTATTCCGGCTAAGATCCTTTTGTCTTTTGATCTAGCCGAGTGTTGTTATTCAACCGCAGTTGCTTATTTGTATTCCGACTAAGATCCTTTGTCTGTTGATCTAGTCTAGTATTGTCAGTTTATTCAGCCACATTCAACCATTTTGTAATCTATAGAGATATTATAATACAAACTTTGTCATCCGTTGTTGCATTTATTATTTGTATGATCATTTATATGCTGTAAACCTTTGATCCTACACACACATTAACAACATTTCCTAGACTAGCCAAGTCAGGAACATTACAATGGTATCGGAGCTTTAGTCCTGCTAGCTTGTGACTAAAGACAATGAGTGCAGTAGAAGATCTAGAGGGCTATGAACACGTAGGTGATGAATATGTCACTTACAACAGGCATCAGGAAAGAAGGCATAGACTTGATTTTCCCCCTTTTCCTCCTAGCTCAGAGGAAGAGGAAGAGGCACACATAGAAGCAGAGAGAAGCACAGAGCGTGAGGCTGAGCGTGAGGCAAAGAGGATGCTAGGAGACAGATATGAGCAACTAGAGGGCAGTGGCAAGGCCCCTGTATATCCAGAGGCAACTTTCATGTAGGTTATCAATGATATGTTAGCTAGTCAATGGACCATGTCTCAGTCCTTGGCACAAGTTGTTGATAGATTGGCTAGAGTGGGCACCCCAGATACACAAGTCCCGCATGCAGCACAGGGGAACTTGGTAGCAGGCAGTAGACCCCAATCACCCACTCGGACATACACCTCTGCGAGTAGGATTCCTAGACCCTTGTTTCCCAGTTTCCAGAGGGCACCCCCGGTAGCAGCACCACCACCGATCTCACAAAGGCCACCCACTCATGCTGTCGACATTGCAGAGTATAGGAGGGAGTACACATCATTGGCTCGTGACTTCCATTAGAACATGACCTTAGTCGAGTACTGTGGACTCAGACTCAGGAACCGCCCCAGAGAGCTGCAGAGGGGAGGACCACAATATCAGCAGGGGCATAACCTTGATTTCATCCGAAAAGTTGGGAAACTCACCATCCCTTCTTTCGACGGATCATCCAAATACATCGCCAGATCTTGGGTACAGAAGCTAGACACATATTACAAGCTCAACCAGATGACCGAGACAGAGGCCATCAGTTTCCCGACCTTACACTTGGAGGGTGAGGCACACGAGTGGTGGTATCATGGACTGGTGACATTGGGTCACAGTCGCATCACCTCCTATAGGGATTTTGCAGATAGGTTCATGGACAGGTTTGACAGGAAGGATCCGAAGATACACTTCAGGGATCTAGCCCACTTGAGACAAACTCGCACATCAGAGGCATTCATCATAGAGTTTCAGTAGGTATCCGTGGCAGTGATAGATATATCAAAGCCCAGGCTAATCATGCTATTCACAGAAGGACTCACAGAGCCTTTGAGAGGATGGGTGAAGGCATACAAGCCTCCCACTTTGCAGGATGCCATTCTTCACACTCGAGATCTGGTAGACTCAGTGCCAAAGACTAAAAATTTCTCCAAACCATTTGTGCCCTAGAGGGATCGAGACACGAAGCCATTCCAAAGAGAATGGAAGGGCAAGGAGAAGTTGGATGATGAGACTAGGCGAGAGCTTATGAGGAAGAATCTTTACTTCAGCTACAGAGATCCTTGGGTCCCAAGCCACAGGTGCATGGGCAAGGGAGAGATTCATTATATTGAGGTAGCATCAGACAACGTGGACAGTGAGGAGGAGGAGCAGGACAGTGGATCCATGATGCAGGAGCATCGCCCATGTCAAGAGAGCTAGCAGAAAGCGGAAGACAGCTGGACAGAAGCCAGCCAACATTTTTGAATTTCTCTTGGATAGATGTGCAAAAATTTAAATGTAATAATTTAATGAGGCGCACTTGTACATTGTAAATGGACCTTGAGCGGATTTCTCTCATCCTTAGGTAGATAGACGACATTTAAAATAATTAATGTAGGTAGATAGAAATTTAATTGTAGATTTGATAGCTTTAGAGCGCAAGAGGGAAATGAGATATAGACACCTCATTGTGCATTGTAACATAATTCTGGAGAAGGAAGAGCAAGAGCATGCAGAGAGCTGTGTGAAGAACATCCATGTACAGATATTTGAATTAATAGAAGAGTTTTGATTCAAATTCATGGTTATGTGTCTGGTCTCTGTGTATTGATGTTATGCTCAATTTATGTTTGCTTCCAGTTATACATTTTTTGTTTATGCTGTGTATGTGATTTCATGTGTTGATAATTGAAGACTGAGAGGAAGTGAGAATGAGTTTCAATTGTTTCTCTGTTTGAGCAAGGATTCCTGCAAGGAGTGCAGTTGAAGTTGTCCGCAAGGAGTGCGTTGACAGAAGGCTCAAATAGTTAACTTTTGTTCTCATTCACCCAAGAGTGAAAGTGGGTTATAGGAGCCGTGCAAGGAGTGTGCAGGATAAGCTAAGTCTCAGAGTTGCGATTCTGAGTGAGAGTATTGAAAGACTGTTGTTGCAGATGTGCGCAGAGTCGAGAGTTTTTCAACACTTAGACATTGTTGAAAATTTACCGCAAGGAGTGCGTGCAAGAGGTTCTCTGAAGGACCAGAAGCTCTGGAGAAGATCAGGAGGAATAGGCCTTCAAATTCGTTGAAGGACCGAGAAGAGAAGTTTCACCTTGAGAGGTTGCAAGAAGCATCACAAATTTGTGCGCAGGGTGACGAGTTCTGTGGGGGAACGTCTCGTCATTTCGCAGATTTCTTGAAGGAAGAACGGACGGTCTATATCTTCCAGGGAGAATTCGCGAATCATCGTAAGTCGTTAGATCTTGGAAAGGTGCAGGGAAGATACGACGACGTATTTCTCAAAAGGTTTTAAGATCAGGAGGGGCGGAGCCGTTGATCAGGACCACGAGGGTCGTTGGATCCACACGCATATCGTGGATCAGGGTTTCTTGAGTTGAAGCTCCAATTTCTTGCAACAGAAATCGCGATACCCCGACGGTTGCATCAATAGTGTGGGGTCATCAGGAGTGGGTGAGTGGAGTACAGGTGGCACAAGTCATCGGGATCTCGCTGCGAGAAGTCCCGAAATATTGGCATTAGGATTCGTGATCCCGTGAACCCCGAATTCTTGACAGAGGTGACAGGACGTGAGAAGTCAACTTGCACATGTGCATCGGGGTTTCGGTACATCGGGTATCGGGAGTCAGTAAACCAAGGTGTTCGATCTCGCGAGTAGCGAAATCACAATAAGTAAAGTTCCGACAGGGTAAAGAGAAAGGTCAGCGTTGACTGGCCATCGGGTCTAGGGGATTCGAGAGCCCATTGATCGACCATTAGACTTGCGAAGTCACGAGTTCCGATTCCCTGATAAGCAAAGAAAGGGGATCGAGTGATAGTTCTGTGGGTGCAGATTTCCCGATAGGGAAATAGAAGAACATTTGAGTTCTTCGGGCCGTGAGAAGAGAGAAGATCCTGTGAGCTGACGTGGCCTTTCAACCCGTGGGTTGTAAGGAGGGCGTTGGCATCAATTGGTATAAGAGCCTTAGATTCTTGTCTGTATATTTCAGGCGAGGAAGGCATAAGAGATAAGGAGTACTCTGATACACAACGACAGTTTGGTATCAGAGCCCAGAAAGAGTCTTTGCTTTCTGTAGAAGAGGAGAAGAGAATTCACCATGCTGCCGAGAAGAGAAAGGTAATCACCTGATCCAGAGGATAGGGAAATTCCAAGGAGAAGAGGAAGGCAGGTGGTTAATCCAGAGATGGAGAGACAAATGCATGATCTCTGAGCAAGACTCGAAGACATGGAGACAACACAAAGGTGTACAGCTAGTGCAGGGGATCTTAGTGATTCTGAAAGTGAGATAGAGGCTGAACGAGAAGAAGAAGTTGCAGTTGAAGATGCATCAAACAAATGTTTGATTAAAGCTATTGCCAGGATGGGCGCAAGGGCGAAAATGGATATTCTAGTTTATGACGGAAACTTGGATGCAGAGGAGCTACTAGATTGGATTAGATCTATGGATACATACTTCGACTATGAGGAAGTCGAAGAGGACAAGAAAGTCAGACATGTTGTTACGCGCTTAAAAGGACATGCAACATTGTGGTGGGATGAGCTACAAGCTGATAGACGCTGCAAGGGCAAGAAAAAGATCAAGAGCTGGGACAGGATGATCGCGAAGATGAAAGAAAAATTCATCCCCAGAGATTATGAAATCACTTTGTTCAGGAGGATGCAGAACCTGAGACAGAAGCTGATGACAGTGAAAGAATACACCGAGGAATTCTATCGACTGAACATCAGGGCAGGTCATCGGGAGAGCGATGATGAGAAAGTTGCTAGATATATGAATGGTCTGAGATATGACATTCAGGATGAATTAAGCATGCTAACCATCCGAACGGTGGAAGATGCTTATCAATTGGATCTGAAAGCTGAGGAGAAGCTGAGCCGAAAGCAGGGACAAAGAGGTCGAGGCAGAAGTCATCCCAGAGGCAAGGCAGTTTCCCAGGATAAATACCAGAAGCCCAAGGAGGAAGGGAAGAAACCTCAGACTCGTGCAGAGAGAGGTGGGACCTCATAGCGGGGGCCATATGTTGAACAGAGAGGGCAACATAATGAGCAGAAAGGATATTATGCTGATGGAAATACTTTTCCTCGTACTAGAGGTCGAGGCAGAGGAAGAGGTGGAGTAATCACATGCTTCACATGTGGAAAGAATGGGCACAAGTCTTACGAGTGTCCAGAGAAAAAGAAGGAAACTGGAGAAACTCACATCGCCGAAGCACAGAGGTGGGATGTTGAGGCAGAAGACGCTGAAGGTGGAAGGTCACTTATGATGCGAAAAGATCTTTTGACACCTGAGAAGGGGGTGGAGAGTTCAGTCCAAAGGAGTATATTATTCCGAACTGCTTGCAAAACCAAGGACAGGGTATGCAAGGTTATTGTAGATAGTGGTAGCACTGATAATATCGTTTCGACCGAGATGGTAGAGAAGCTGGAGCTGGAGACGACTGATCATCCAAGCCCATACAGAGTTTCGTGGCTACAGAAGGGGCACCAGGTAACTGTTACTAAACAATGCTTGGTTGAATTCAAGATAGGTGGATATAATGATAGGATCTTGTGTGATGTTATTACCATGGTTGTTTGTCATCTATTGTTGGGTAGACCATGGCAATATGACATGAATGTGATTCATGACGGGAGAATGAACACATATACCCTGGAGAAGAATGGGAGAACCCATATATTTCTTTCAAATAAGGATAAGGAGGTGAAGCCCGAGGTAAGAAACACTGTATTTCTCATGAGTGGGAAGGAACTTCTTACCAAGGTTAAGAAGAAGGAAGATCTGCAATTCTTTGTGGTTAGGAAACCGAGGATTGTTCTGACTAGCACAAGAGTTGATGATTTACCAGAGGAGATTCAGGAACTACTGGGAGAGTTCACTGACATCGTAGTGGATGAATTACCTCGTTTTTTGCCACCAATAAGGAGTGTGAGTCACCATATTGACCTCATACCAGGGGCCAGTTTACCAAACAAAGCCGCGTACAGGTTGACACCGCAGGAGAATGAGGAAGTTAAGAGACAAGTCCAAGAATTGTTGGACAAAGGGTTGGTCAGAGAAAGCTTGAGTCCATGTGCTGTTCCAACAATACTGAGTCCGAAGAAAGACAGAGGCTGGAGGATGTGTACTGACTCAAGGGCGATCAACAAAATAACCATCAGGTACAGATTTCCATTGCTGAGGATGGATGATCTGATGGATTTCTTGAGCGGAGAAAAATATTTTTCAAAAATTGATTTGAAAAGCGGATATCACCAGATTCGCATGAGAGAAGGCAATGAGTGGAAGATAGCCTTCAAAACAACTGAGGGTTTGTATGAATGGATTGTTATTCTGTTTGGCTTAACAAATGCGCCAAGTACCTTTATGAGGTTGATGAATGAAGTCCTGAAGGAGTTCATCGGGAAATTTGTCATCATGTATTTGGATGACATACTAATTTTTAGCAAATCAGTAGCAGAACACTTAGAGCATTTGGCTATAGTGATGCGAAAGCTACAACAGGAGAAGTTGTTGTTAAAGATGAAGAAATATTCATTCATGAAGACGGAGCTCATTTATATGGGATTTGTTATTTCAGTAGATAAGTTGAGAATGGATCCAGAGAAGGTGGAAGTGATTAAAAATTGGCCATCACCGAAAAATGTATTTGAGGTGAGAAGTTTCCATGGTTTGGCTAGTTTCTACCGAAAATTCATTAGGAATTTCAGTGGAATTAGTGCAACAATGCTGGACACAGTGAAGAAGCGGAATAAATATTTTCACTGGACAACAGAGGCCAAGAAAAGTTTCAATTTGTTGAAACAGAAAATCACGAAACAACCGGTTTTGGTGTTGCCAGATTTCCGAAAAACATTTCAGGTGAAATGCGATGCAAGCGGGTTTGCAATAGGAGAGGTCTTAAGTCAGGAAGACAGGACAATTGCATACTTCAGCGAGAAGTTGAATGAGGCGAAGGTGAAATACTCCACATACGACAAGGAATTTTACGTTATCATTTAGGCATTGAAGAAGTGGAGGCATTACTTGATCCCGTAAGAATTTGTTTTATACAGTGATAATCGGGCATTACAGTTTGTGACTCAACAAGAGAAGTTGAATCAGAGACATGTAAAATGGGTAGAGTATATGCAGAATTTCACATTTGTGATTAAGCACATTTCGGGTACTTCTAACAAAGTGGCTGATGCTTTGAGCAGGAAGTGTTTGCTGTTGCAGGAGTTCCGAGTCAAAACATTGGATTTTGAGGATCTTAGGGACATGTACGCAGATGATCAGGACTTTAAGGAAGCGTATGAGGCAACTAAGAATCTAGTTCTCAGAGATAGAAGCCAGTGGGCCAAGTATATGATCCATGAAGGATTGCTCTTTAAGGGTAATCAACTGTGTATTCCGAAATGCTCCATGAGGGAGAATCTACTGAAAGAGAAACACAGTGGAGGATTGGCTGGACATTTCGGTCATGATAAAATGTTCGCAAAGATAAGAGAGTCATACTTTTGGCTAGGGATGCAAGCAGAGGTCAAGAGATTTGTGGATAGATGCAGAATTTTCCATCATTCGAAGGGCAGAAGACAGAATGCAGGTTTGTATCAACCGTTACCCATACTAGAGAGGCCATGGGATAAAATCAGCATGGATTTCATATTGGGATTGCCAAGGACGCAAAGAGGATTTGAATCTATCTTTGTGGTAGTGGATAGATTTTCCAAGATGGCACATTTTATCCCATGTCAGAAAACCAGTTATGTGACTCACATCACAAATCTGTTTTTCAAATAAGTCATTCGACTTCACGGCCTACCGAAAAGTATAGTTTCGGACAGAGACATGAAGTTCATAGGTCATTTTTGGAGGACCTTATGGAAGAAGCTGGGAACTAATTTGGCATTTAGTTCAGCGTATCATCCTCAGACGGATGGGAAAACAGAAGTAGTGAACAAGAGTCTGGGAGACTTACTGAGAAGCTTGGTGACATAGCACCACAGCAGCTGGGACAACATATTACCACAAGCAAAGTTTGCATACAACGACTCAGTGAACAGGAGCATAGGCAAGATTCCATTTCAGATTGTATATGGTATGCAACTGAGAGGAGTTTTTGAACTGTGAGATTCAGAACAGACTGCTACTAGCAGCGCTAGTGCAGAAAAATTCGCTAAGGCGATGAAGGAACTTCACAGCCAGGTGAAGCAACGGTTGCAGAATTCAAACCAAGAGTATAAGTGCAGAGACGATCAGCAGAAGAGACAACTTCAGTTTGAAGTTGGTGATTTGGTTCTGGCACATTTGAGAAAGGAAAGGTTCCCGAGAGGAACATACAATAAGCTAAAGATGAAGAAAATCGGGCCGTGTAGGGTCTTGAAGAAATTTGGGACAAACGCTTATGAGATTGAATTACCGGATGGAATTGGAATATCTCCGATATTCAATATCTCGGATTTGTACCCATACAGAGCTGACGTAACAGAGACTGGAACTGAGCAGCCAGTGATCCAGTGGACGAAACAAATGCCAGTTGCAGAGAAGCCACAAATGGAATGCATACTAGACAAAAGAGTGAGTAAGAGGACCAGGCAAAAGCAATACTTTGAGTATCTGGTCAAGTGGAAGAATCATCCAGTGGAAGATGCTAGCTGGGGGACTGAAGCAGAGATATAGAAGCATGGACAGACCGTGCAGGAGCTCATGGACAGGAGCCCATGAAAATTTTCAAGCGAGGGAGTATGATGCAGGAGCATTGCCCACGTCAAGCGAGCCAACGAAAAGAGGAAGATAGCTGGACAGAATCCAACCAACATTTTTGAATTTCTCTTGGATTGATGCGCCAAACTTTAAATGTAATAATTTAATGAGGCGCACTTGTACATTGTAAATGGACCTTGAGCGGATTTCTCTCGTCCTTAGGTAGATAGACGACATTTAAAATAGTTAATGCAGGTAGATAGAAATTTAATTGTAGATTTGATAGATTTAGACCACAAGAGGGAAACAGGATATAGACACCTCATTGTGCATTGTAACATAATTCTGGAGAAGGAAGAGAAAGAGCATGCAGAGAGCTGTGTGAAGAACATCCATGTACAGATATTTGAATTAATAGAAGAGTTTTGATTCAAATTCATGGTTATGTGTCTGGTCTTTGTGTATTGATGTTATGCTCAATTTATGTTTGCTTCCAGTTATACATTTGTTGTTTATGCTGTGTATGTGATTTCATGTGTTGATAATTGAAGTATGAGAGGAAGTGAGAATGAGTTTCAATTGTTTCTCTGTTTGAGCAAGGATTCCTGCAAGGAGTGCAGTTGAAGTTGTCCACAAGGAGTGCGTTGACAGAAGGCTCAAATAGTTAACTTTTGTTCTCATTCACCCAAGAGTGAAAGTGGGTTACAGGAGCCGTGCAAGGAGTGAGCAGGCTAAGATAAGTCTCAAATTTGCGATTCTGAGTGAGAGTATTGAAAGACTGCTGCTATAGGTGTGCGCAGAGTCAAGAGTTTTTCAACACTTAGACGTTGTTGAAAATTTGCCGCAAGGAGTGCATGCAAGAGGTTCTCTGAAGGACCAGAAGTCGTGGAGAAGCTCAGGAGGAATAGGCCTTCAAATTCATTGAAGGACCGAGCAGAGAAGTTGCACCTTGAGAGGTTGCAAGAAGTGTCGCAAATTTGTGCGCAGGGTGACGAGTTCTATGGGGGAACGTCTCGTCATTTCGCAGATTTCTTGAAGGAAGAATGGACGGTCTATATCTTCCAGGGAGAATTCGTGAATCGTTGTTAGTTGTTAGATCTTGGAAATGTGCAGGGAAGATACGACGACGTATTTCCCAAAAGGTTCTAAGCTCAGGAGGGGCAGAGACATTGATCAGGACCACGAGGGTCGTTGGATCCACACGCATATCATGGATCGGGGTTTCGTGAGTCGAAGCTCTAATTTCTTGCAACAGAAATCATGATATAGCGATACACGATACCCCGACGGTTGCGTTAATAGTGTGGAGTCGTCAGGAGTGGGAGAGTGGAGTACATGTGGCACAAGTCATCGGGATCTCGTTGCGAGAAGTCCCAAAATATTGGCATAAGGATTCGTGATCTCGCAAACCTCGAATTCCCGACAGAGGTGACAGGACGTGAGAAGTCAACTTGCACGTGTGCATCAGGGTTTCGGCGCATCGGGTATCAGGAGTCGATAAACCAAGGTGTTCGATCTCGTGAGTAGCGAAATCGCGATAAGGAAAGTTCCGACAGGGTAAAGAGAAAAGTCAGCGTTGACTGGCCATCGGGTCTCGGGGATTCGAGAGCCCATTGATCGACCATTAGACTTGCGAAGTCGCAAGTTCCGATTCCCCGATAAGCAAAGAAAGGGGATCGAGTGATAGTTATGTGGGTGAGGATTTCCCGATAGGGAAATAGAAGAACATTTGAGTTCTTCGGGTCTTGAGAAGAGAGAAGATCCTGTGAGCTGATGTGGACCTTCCGACCTGCGGGTTGTAAGGAGGGCGTTGGCGTCAATCCACTATTTCAAAGGAGGAGTAAGTACCAGCAGAGGAGCAACCTCCCTGTAGACCATCGATACCTACAGGAGCCCACCCTCCAGTAGTCCCACAACCTCCAGAACATGCTAACAGGAGGAAACCAACAAAGGGAGGTGTCATAGCAACCCTTTCTGGTGTTCCCAAGTATGATACCCTCCATATCAGAGGGATTATTCAGGGGCAACGGGCAATCACCCTGATAGATGGTGGTGCCACCCACAGCTTCATCGACGCTTCACTAGTATCGAGACAAACACTTTAGACAGAGGAGTTTGAGGGGTTTGATGTTGCGATAGAAGATGGCCACACAGTGGAGTGTCTAGACAGAGTTCCAAACTTAGAGATGAAGTTAGGAAACTACACAGTGAGAGACACATTTTATGTGGTTGACTTATCAGACAAAGATGTGGTGTTAGAAGTTCAGTGGATGATTACCTTGGGAAAAATCACTACCAACTACCAAACCTTGGAAATGGGATTCAGAGATTAGGATTGGAAGAAGGTTGTTCTAAGAGGTATGTCGATAGGAGCACCCAAGATAGTTTTAGCCAAGAGGATGGAGAGGATATTTAGACATGGGGAGGTAGCATATGCCACATAATGCTTGATCACTACTCAGAAGGATTCAAAAGGTCGACAACAATACCATACAGAGATCAAGAATTTATTGGGATGACATCAACAGGTCTTTGAGGCAATTCCACGAGGGACACCACCTGACAGGGGGATTGAGCACACCATTGAGTTGGAGGAGGGGGCCAAACCTATGATCACCCCCCCCTATCATCATCCTAGTAGGTTCAAGGATGAGGTAGAGAAGGCAATCAAGAAATTCTTGGCGATGGGACACATCAGACCGAGCAACAACCCATTTGCTTCTTCAGTTGTCTTAGTTCTGAAGAAGGATGGCACCATGCATATGTGCATTGATTACCAAGCCTTGACCAAGAAAACCATCAAGAACCAGTACCTTATCCCACGCATTGAAGAGTTGATGGATGAACTGCATGGGGCATTTTTCTTCTCAAAAATTGATCTACACTCTGGATATCATCAGATCAACATCCGACAATAGGACATAGAGAAGACGACATTTCGATGTCATTTTGGACACTTCGAGTTCCTGGTTATGCCATTTGGGCTAACCAATGCACCTACTACATTCCAGTCTTACATGAACCATATATTCAGGGATAAGTTAAGGAAATTGGTCTTGGTTTTCTTCGACAACATCTTGATCTATAGTCGGTCATGGCAAGAACATATGAGGCACCTGGATGAGGTATTGAGCATCATGGAGGCATAATCATTATATGCCAAAGAGTCCAAGTGCGAGTTCGGTATGACAGAGTTGCTTTAATTAGGCCACATCATCAGTGCATAGGGGGTATAGGTGTAGCAAGAGAATATCAGGGCCATTATGGATTGCCCGACACCCAAGAACATGACAGAATTGAGGAGCTTCTTCGGGCTGTGCAACTATTACAGGTGGTTCGTCCGGGGTTTTTCTCATCTTGGAGCACCATTGACAGGTCTTACCAAGCATGGGGCCTTCATATGGACCGAGCAATCACAGGAAGCCTTTGATCACATGAAGGAAGTCATGGGCACTTGTCCAGTGTTGGCACTACCAGACTTCACCTTGCCATTTGTACTAGAGTGTGACGCATCCGGTGAAGGGATTGGTGCAGTTTTGATGCAGGGATGACACCCCATTGTATTTGAGAGCCCGAAGCTTAGTCAAACTGAGAGGTTGTACTCCATTTATGACAAGGAAATGTTGGCAATCATGCATGCCTTGACCAAGTTTAGACAATATTTGGTGGGAAGCAAATTCGTGGTCAAGACCGATCACAACAGTTTGAAGTATTTCCTTGAGTAGAAGGACCTCAGTGAGCACCAACATAAATGGGTGATGAAGGTACATGCATTCGACTTTGACATAGAGTATGTCAAGGGGAAGAAGAACATTGTGGTTGATGCACTATCGAGGAGATCTGCGACATGTTCTTTGATGGGGATTTCAGCAGATTGGAAATCCCACTTGTTAGTTGAATATTCCAAGAACAAGTTCACTTGTGAGGTGATGGATGGGAAGATACATGATGACCGGTATAGGTTCATTGACAATGTCATATTTTACAAGGATAGAGGCTACTTGGTGCTAGATTCAAGGCTTAAGAAGAAGATCCTCACCGCAGTTCATGATTCACCTCTAGTAGGCCATCAAGGGTTTTTCAAAACCTATAGACAGATCAAAGAGAGGTTCTCATGGAAGGGCCTCAAACAAGACGTTATGAGACACGTCAGTGAGTGTGTGACTTGCCAGCAGAACAAGTCAAAGCATGCTCTTCTAGCAGGGCTACTTCAGCCACTCCCCATTCCAGAGCAGAAATGGGAGAGTATATCTATGGACTTCACCACATGTCTACCCAAGGTCCAGGGTAAGTATTGTATCTATGTAGTGGTTGACATATTGACCAAGTTTTCTCACTTCTACGCCATATCGACAGAGTACAACATAGTTCAGGTAGTCAAGTTTTTCTTTAGGGAGGTCTTCAGACTTCATGGGTTGCCGAAGAACATCGTCAGTGACAGGGACAGTCGATTCATAGGGACATTTTGGAGAGAGTTGTTTTGGTTGGTGGGGACAGAGTTGACACCTAGCACCATCTATCACCCTCAGACAGATGGGCAGACTAAGATTGTCAACAAGTGGGTTGAAGGGTATTTGAGGAACTATGTAGGAGGACAACAGAGAATGTGGGTAAAGTGGTTACATTTAGGAGAACATTGCTACAACACCACCTTCCACATGTCCATTGGTATGACACCCTTCCGAGCATTGTACGGATTTGATGCTCCCACTTTGGTAGACTTGGTATTTGGGGAGAGAAGAGCTCCCAAGGCCAAGGATTGGATCATAGAGAGTCAGGAGATTCTCAAGTTGTTGAAAGAGAACCTGTAGACGACGCAAAACCGACAGAAGATTAGTGTGGATAGGCACAGGATAGAGTGCAACTTTAAGGTTGGAGATTTGGTTTTCTTGAGACTCCAACCCTACAGACAATCATCTCTGAAGAAGAGTGGGGCCGAGAAGCTCAAGCCCAGATTTTATGGTCCTTACAGGATCATGCACCGAGTAGGCGAGGTTGCTTATGAGCTAGAGCTTCCAGAGGGGAGAAAGATTCATAACGTGTTCCACATGTCTGGCCTAAAAACGATAGTGGGATAATTCATTAGCACATCAGAGGAGCTTCCCCTGTTGGATGAGGAGGGACAGTTGGAGTTAGTTTTGGAGGAGGTTTTGGAGTTCCAGGAGTGGAAACTAAGGACCAGGGTCATCAGAGAGTGTTTGATCATATGGAGAGGGCTTCCAGTAGAGGACGCTACTTGGGAGAGCGAGCAGGTGTTGCAACACCCTAGACTGGTATTGCTTGAGGACAAGCAATTTCGGGAAGGGAGGACTGTAATGTTAGGAGCTCTAGAGAGGAGGCTTAATGGTCTAAACTGCCCCGTTAGACTATAGCCAGGGCCAAAGCGGGGTAAACAGGGTTACTAGAGGTCACTCTAGTTATAGGTGTTATATTCGAAAAGTGACATTGAACTAAAAAGGGTGAAAATCACTTTTAAGTCATTATGAGCTAAAAATAGAAGTCAATAGTGAATTAGGGTTTCAGCAGTGATTTAGGGTTTTGGAAGTCAATAATGAATTAGGGTTTCAACATGATTTAGGGTTTTGGAAAGCTATAAAGGAAGGGTCAGCGACCTAATTCATCATTATGCAGATTGTGACTTGTCATTGAGGAGAAGAGGCGCATCTTAGGAGAGATAGTTCAGTGTATTCCAGGAGGAAGACACCAGTTGGCTAATTTCGGTGTTGAAAGACACACCCTAGTCACCAGGAAGATCATCAGGTCTTCCATCATTATTCATTGATTCTGCAATGCTCCCATATTCCAGGTATTATCTTTTAGTTGCTTATTTGTATTCTGGCTAAGATCCTTTTGTCTTTTGATCTAGCCGAGTGTTGTTATTCAGCCCCAGTTGCTTATTTGTATTCTGGCTAAGATCCTTTGTCTGTTGATTTAGTCGAGTACTGTCAGTTTATTTAGCCGCATTCTGCCATTTTTTAATCCACAGAGATATCATAATACAAAATTTTTCGTCCGTTGTCGCGTTTATTATTTGTATGATCATTTATATGTTGTAAACCTTTGATCCTACACACACATTAATAGCGTTTCCTAGACTAGCCAAGTCAAGAACATCACAGGTTAGGGTTTTAGATTTTCTTTATGTTAAAAAGTTTTTTGGAGCCTCATTGTAAACATCATCTTCTTACGAATGAGCGTATTCATCACATCTCTTCTCATAGATAAGATGCCACCATTCCAGCGAGTTCATTCACTCTGTATTTTTACAGTTTCTGTACTTTTTTTCTCATTAATAGAAATTCTATATTACTGTATCTCTCTGTTTATTGCAATATTTATGTGTATTTCATTGTTATATCTCCGCCTACATTTTGTTCTCAGAATAATATGGATCAATCTTATTAGATTTGAAAGATGCATTGGAAGCATCCCTAATGTTTTTTCTAGCAATTTTACATTCATTATCATACCAAGAATTAGTTGTACTATTTTTATTTTTACGTAGTACCTCAATAAAGAAATTGCTAATTGAATTAGATAGGGTTGTTGTAAAATTTAGATAGCCAAATTCAATATTGTTCTAATACGATATGAGTTTTAAAGCATTGCTTAAGTCTTTCAAGAAGAGATTGAGTTTTTGTTTGTCAAAAAATAAGTGCCTTTGGTTGTTAGAGTGCTCCTCTACAAATTTTTTGTGCATGGAAAAGTTAAGAGTTAGGGTTAGAGGTCTATGATCAGAGTCAGATTCGTGGTCATCTAAAAGATCAAAGTATACTATTTGGTTGTATATTGGGATATCTGATATTACATAATCAACAACAATACTACCCAACCCATGGATACAAGTCATCTTGTTAGAATTTGACCACTTCTTTAGACCATTGAAAATTATTAAATCTTGAGAACCATTTAGAGCTTAATTAATTGAGTACCAAAAAAATTCTCGATCAGGTTTTCATAGTTTCTTTTGTATCTATTAGCTAAGACAAGGTCATCATCTAGCCAAAGAGGATTAGGGTTGGATTCATTACTTAAAATAATAGCTTGATTGGTTGTAGTTCTATCATTAAAGTCTCCTAACAGGAGGATACTACTTTTATTTTTCATATTGTAGATATCTTTCTCTAAGCTTTTGTAGGGACAATTCTTGTCTAAATTGTTTTTTGTATTAAAATAGAGTTAATAGGTGTGAAATAATAGTATTTCTATGTAAATATTCTTAGTGTTAATATCATATATCTGTCCAAGTTGTTATTTATCAGTGTCATTTTGGTCTCTATCCCTAATAATAGATTTTTGGTTCCTAATTATTGCCCATTTTCCTTCCTTTATATTTTGAATATCCTTTCTTAATTTTGCTTGATGTTCTAGAATGAGGTCTTGATTTATAAATATTTATGGGCATTAGAGTTTTCCATAACAATAATTAACCTATATTTATGTTCAATTGTTTTTTCCAACCTTTTTGCTTCTATAAGGCCAATTGTTTCAATTTGTGATTTATTTTTTAATTCCTCTTTGACTATTGCTAATTATGAGGTTCAAGGCTCTTTTGTTACTCTCATTTTTTTAAATCTATGAGCTTATTCATTTCCTCTTTGATAGGTTTGATATCCAATTTGTGTTCCACGCTATTTAGGGACAAATTGTTAATTAGCTTGACTTTTAACTCTTAATTTTGATCTGTCCAAGTTTCTATTTATCACTGTCCTTTTGGTATCTATCCCTAATAATAGATTTTTGGTTCCTAATTATTGTCCATTTTCCTTCTTTTCTAGCTTCCTTTATCTTTTGAATATCCTTTCTTAATTTTGCTTGATGTTCTAGAATGAGGTCTTGATTTATAAATATTTATGGGCATTAGAGTTTTCCATAACCAGAATTAACCTATCTTTATGTTCAATTGTTTTTCCCAACCTTTTTGCTTCTATAAGGTCAATTGTTTCAATTTGCTATTTATTTTTTAATTCCTCTTTGACTATTGCTAGTTATGAGGTTCAAGGCTCTTTTGTTACTCTCATTTTTTAAATCTATGAGTTTATTCATTTCCTCTTTGATAGGTTTGATATCCAATTTGTGTTCCACCCTATTTAGGGCCAAATTGTTAATTGGCTTGATTTTTAACTGTTAATTTTGTCCTTAAGATTGTTATTTTCATCCACCTTTTCTTCATTTGTTGATAGCTTTTGTTCTTGGTTGTATTTTCTATTTCTTGTAATGTAGCCTCCATTTTGTGTACATGAGTCTCAAACTCTAATAGTTTATTGTCCATTTGTCTCTTAATATTATCTTCTAACCATCTCTCTTCTTTAGGTTTTTCTATTGATTCTATAGATTCATGCAAACTTCTTTTTAATGTTTTTTCGATTTAGGTATGGATGGTGAATTACTCATATTGAAAAAGAAAAATAAATAAATAAGAAACTTTCATGGAAAGAGATTTAAATAAAAAAATATTTATATCAAAAAATTGATTAAAAAAATCTTACTTTATAGTCAAAATGAAGATTCAAAATGAACATAGTTAAATTTTGCAATGTAATTTAGTAAAATTATTTAAAGAAAAGAAAAAAATGGAATACACATGAAAGATAATAAAAAAATTTAAATAGTGAAATATTTTGAAGATGGATTATGAATATTTTTAATAGTCAAAATGAACACTAAAACATTATTAATTAAGGGGTAAATCCATTTTAAATTCGAACTTATTAAGCATGAAAAATGATCAAATTTCATTTCTTAAGGTGTAAATTCTTTTATTATTTAATTCTATATCATGTCTTAATTCCTTTCTATTAATAGTTTTTTTTTTTTTAAATAAAATATTTATATTTCTTTTAAAATCTGGAAACCATATACATGCATACATATGCTAGAGAAAATATCTAGTCTGCGAAAATTGGAAACCAAAACCAGACCCAAGTCTAGAGTAAAGATATTCAAAACTATTCTAGTTTCCAAAACTAAACTGTACAAATGATCATAACTATTACAAAAATAGTCCGAAAGCCTACAGAAACTGTTGTCTATCATAAAAGAAAAAAAATAAAAATAAAGACTTATTTATATTAATAGTTAAAAAAACACTTCAAAAAATTTGAATTTTTCTATGTTTTATTAATTCAAATTTAAAACAAAGTTAATCGATTTAAATTTTTAAATATTATCAATATAATTATTTATTTTATTTTGTGATCAATGTATAAGTGACAACAACCCCTTATACTAAATTATACATCTCACTACTCTGAATACAATAATGATATCTATAAATTATATAAATTACATGGAATACGCACCGTAATTTTCCCAACCTCAAAGTTAAGTAAAAGTTTGAAATGCAGATTGTGTAAAAAATGTATGAGTTGAAGTAGGCATCCAAGTGTGGTATGCGTGGATTGAGGAATTTTAGAAGTTGTATGACCCTGTTGCAAGGAAAGTCATAATCGTCAGCAATGTTCAATTTGTGGAGAATGAAGCATGGGATGGAAGCATAGCAAAGACAGTCAGAATTATTGATGCAATGGAGCATGATGACACAGAAGAAGATGTGGTTCAAGCACCAACCATCGGACAATGCACAGTTCCTTCTACAACTGCGATGCAAAGCGCGACACAAACTACTCCAGTAAGTTTTGCATGTGCGTAGTCTACACCTAGAGTGCAAAAAACACCAACAAGCAGTCCAAGTAGTTCTACATCCCTAGATCCAACTTTATCAAGTTTGTTACCAAGAAAGACAAGAAGTCTATGCGACATCTATAATGAAGACACAACAAATTCATTTTCAATTTTTGCTCTGTTCTCACAAATAGATGATACATTAACTTTGGAATAAGTAGTCAAAGATGATGTATGGGCTCAAGCTGTGGATGAAGAAATTAGATGCACATAGAAATATCAGACATGGAAATTAGTAGATGTACCTGATGACAAGGATGTAATAAGTGTCAAGTGTATTTATAAGACAAATCAAGATGCAAATGGAAATGTGTCAAGCACAAGGAAAGGCTAGTTGCAAGAGGATTTATAGAAAAACCTGGAATTGATTTCAATGAAACATCTGCCCCTGTTGCATGCATGGACATAGTCAGAACTGTGTTAGCCATTGTCGCGCAAAACAACTAGTAAGTTTATCAAATGGATGTAAAGTCAACATTTTTGAATGAACATTTAGAAGAGTAAGTGTATGTGGAACAACCACAAGGATATGAGGTTCCAGGACAAGAAAACAAAGTGTACAGATTGAAGAAAACATTGTATGGGTTAAAGCAATCTGCGAGAGCTTGGTACAGTCGCATAGTTTCTTATCTCACACAGAATGGATTTCAGAGAAGTGAATGTGAGCCAACACTATACATCAAAGCAAATCAGCAAGGTAATATGTTGATTGTTTTCTTATATGTAGATGATTTAATATTTACAGGTGATTTTGGCATAGAAGAATTTAAGTCAGTCACGAAGAATGAATTTGAAATGACCGATTTAGGGTTTATGAGATATTTTTTGGGTATTGAAGTTCACCAGTACAAAGCTGGTATATTTATCTCACAATTTAAATATGCACATGAAATCTTGAAAAGATTCAATATGATAAATTCCAAATCATCCCCAACACCTGTCATAACATGATTGAAATTAAGCAAGGAAGATAAATGGTCCAAGGGGGATCCTATACTATTTAAAAGACTAGTAGGAAATCTTATGTATCTAACAACAACAAGGCCTGATATTATGTATGGAGTGAGCCTGTGTTCAAGGTTCATGGAAACTCCAAAGAATCACATTGGAAAGTAGGAAAGATGATTTGAGATATGTGAATGGAACAAAAGATTTTTGGCATTTTGTATTCATGTGTACTGGGTTGCTTGGATGCGGCTCCACAGGTTTGTTTCAATCCTACAAGCTTAACTAGATCACCTTGTTTATTTGCTTGAAGAAAGACACAATGTTATACATAGTTTTTTTAGTTTTATATAAATTTTAGTTGGAGGAGGCTCTGCTCATGGAGTGGGTTTGGATTTTCATTTGGTCTTATACGAAATGTCTATTACTGGATGTTCAAATGTTTTGATAAATTTTTTTCACTTTGTTAATAGCCAACAGATGCATCTCGTAGTGGTGGACTCTTTTGAGATCCAATTAAGCCTACTGCAGATACAAGCTCCTAAAGAAAGCCCAAACATTGATTGTATTCATATACAAAGAGTTAAGAATGCCCAAATAGATAATTTGTTCATTCACATATTGACGTTTAACATAGATACATTTGTTTAATAATAAAGTAGTATATATTCATTTAGCTTAGATCCATCTTAACGATGTTGGGACAACACTAACTTCAAGGACTGCAAATAAAGGAAAGTCAATATGTGTCAATGCCTTGAGAAGTGATTTTGGGTCTATTTTGTCACCTAGCTACCTTGAAAACTAGTTTGGTTCCTTTGTTTTGTTGAAAAAAATCAGAATAAATCAGGGCCAAACTTGTTGCCTTACAAATATTTCCAAGTCTATAACGCAATGGTACAAGTTTAGAAAATAATAAATATAAATATATAGTGGCGTTGTTTTGTTGGAGTGAATTGAAGCATAAACAATTTTCTTTCTTTCAATATCATCGATTTGAGGGTGTGTTTATTGGAGCTGGTAATACCGAGCATAGTAATGAGATTCAGTTATATTGATTTTGTTGTCTAGAATCTACTTTCTATTTGTATTTTGACAATACGTTGGTATTTAAAAAAGACTTCAAAATATTAAATATTAAAAAAATTAAAACATTTATAAATATCTATCTATCTTCGGATTCTGCTAGTACTTATCACCGAGTAAACACTTGAACACTTAGGTTCAAAATTAACACGTGCAAACTTGAATTCCAAAATCACTTTGTCATTTGAATCTGGTTTTTTTATATTATATCTTATATGCCATTTTGGTTCAAGTTCACGATTTATGGATTAAATGTTCATAAAAAAAGTTTGAAGTTTTACACTCAAATTTTAATTGCTTATTCACCATGTTCGATGAGTTTATTATTAAGTGAAGAGCGCCATCCAAACTTAGCACACATTAAATAACACTTTGAAATTGGAGCATTATTTACTCGGCATCAAATATTTAGAGAAACATTACACAAACAAATTATTAGTATTTTTAATTTTATTATTCAATCAATATAAATATATTAAGCTTTAGCTTAAGATAGATAGGCCATATTAGCCATCCAATCGATTTAGTTGAGATAATATTTCAAATTCACACATAAATAAGATGTAGATATAACAAACTCCTACCCAAACATCTCAAAAACTCCTACCCAAACATCTCAAAAAACTCCTACCCAAACAATTTGAGTAGAGATTGCAATAACTAGTACATTATATGATGAGGAATATCAAATATTAAGCACAAGACAAGTAGGAGTTAATTACTCCAACACCCTCCCTTAACGAGTATTTGGCTTTGATCTCCGATCTTTGTCATCTTTGTCTGTTTTAGTCTTCATTGACATCTCTATCCACTTTTGAAATCTCATAGACTACGCTCTTTCACACAATCATTCATTCGAGGTACCACTTGATTCATTGAAGATACAATTGCTTCTGACCATCAATTTTTCATTTGTAATGACTCACAATTCTATATGATTATATCTTCCAAATACATAGTTCGATGTATTATTCAGAAAAGCAGTCTAGATTTTGAATCATTCTATTGGCATAGTTCCATCTGCCGAAATGCATAACTCATTGTCTTTGCCAATTATATAGGAAAGAAGTATAGATACTAAATGTATCCATAATGCAGTCTAGATACTGAATGTATCCAAAATTCAGTGATACAACATGACCTCTTTCATCTCACAAGTACAAAAATTGTAGTCACAACCTAATAGCATTGTTCTTTGCGACATACATAGTTCGTTGTATTCATTAAGAATTACAAGCACTTTGGTCATGTTACCCCAGTCTAAAAAATATGAGAGGTTCTTTGTTAAAATCTCACAAGTATACAATCTCTTCAAAGATTTCACACTCTGCACACCAAATAAAACAAATAAAATTGTATGTTGCAATCTAGTCATGCTTTAATCCTCAATGTGCTTCTTGAACTAGAGAACCATAGAAAAATATTAATCATTTAAACTCCATGCAGTGAAACCAATTGAAAACATATCCGAAAAATGGATGCGAACTCCATTGGTAACTTCACCTTGGCACGCACAACAAGAGAAAATAATTAAACATTAAGGCCTCCTGATCTTGGAGTGTGATTCTATGCTCAAGGAATGGATCTTGAACAACATTAGTTTTATGCTTAAGGAATTTTTTTTGTTCTCACGATTCTATGTCATATGTTTGCATTGGATGTCACAATACAACTCCCTATCAACAACAATGATACTCTTAACATGATAGCTTATCGAGACATCGATTTAAGTTCTCACATGGGTCTCAACTTATGACTCCAGTCTGCAAGCTTAGTAGAAAACACACATGGAAACTTAAACACACAATAAATAATAGTTGACAACAAACAATTACTCGCTTATGCTAACTTATTTCTACAACAAATTTATCTCACATTTTTTTTCATTTTCTTGGGCCCTCTTGTGAGGGAGTTAATCACAAACCAACTGTGATACCAACTTAGAAAAATATTGCACACAAAAAAACTATTTGTATTCTATTATTCAATCAATATAAATACATTACGCTTTGGCTTAATATAGATAGGCGTTCTTAGCCATAAAACTCATTAGTTGAGATAATCTCTCAATTTCACACATAAGAGTGACTGCACAAAGTTGGTGGATGATAAAGTGGAAATGGTGTGAGTAGGAATGCGCACCCACAGGAACACATGCATGTTTCTACAAATGTGCATGCGTTCCTGATGTGAGAGGTTCGGAAAAACCTGAACCCCCACTCAGTGTTCCACATAATCACGTTCCCAAGAACATGTGTGCATTCCTAAGAAAGTGTGTGCGTTCTTAATAACGCTTGTGTGTTCCTAAAAACAATTGAAATTAAAATAATGCATGCGATCTTTAGGAATGCGCACACATTCCTAAAGTGTGCACGTGAATTATTAGGTATAGGAATGCATACGCAGTCTTGTTAACATAATTAATCTCTGTGTGTGTGTGTGTGTCCCCCCCCTACCCCCTTCTTCCCCCACCTCTCTTTCCCTCCCCCTCTACCCCCCTTTCCCTACCTCCCTCTATCTT
>ML777646.1:0-18630 GCA_009831015.1 Picea engelmannii
TGCCATGGTCAGGTTGTCCTTTTAGAGTTGGAGAACACTTTGTTGATGCTCAATGTGAAATTCCATTTTTTTGTTGTTTTATTTTAGAGAATAAGTGATGGAAAGTTGGTGATATCCATAGAAATCCATAAATGGTGTCATTTTTGTTGCAGTATGAAAGGAAGTGTTATACCACCATTCTACCAAGGGTAACCACTTGAACAACTGTGTTTGTTTATTAGAGACAAAGAAACAAAGTTTTCCTTCCAAACATTTGTTTGCTATCTTAGTTTGTCCATCATATTGAGGATTATAATATGAGCTATGAGCCAATTGAGTACCCAAACAAGAAAATAATAATGTCCAAAAATTTCTAGTGAATATGGGATCTCTATCACTTACAATAATATTTGGGATTCCATGTAGCTTTTGAACTGTCTCCATGAATGCGGTGGAAACTGTACTGAATTTGAAAGGATGAGAGAGTGCACAAAAGTGTGCGTACTTGGTCAATCTATCAATAATCACCATGATGACACTCTTTCCTTCACACTTTGGTAACCTTGTCATGAAATCCATGGAAACCTCCTCCCAACAATAACTTGGGATGGCTAATGGTTGTAAAAGACCTGTAGTCTCAATTGTTTCCACCTTATTTTGTTGGAAAACAAAAAATTCTAACTCAAACCTTTGAACATCCATTTTAAGGCCATCCCCAAAGAAATCCTTCTTAACCCTGTGATAGGTTTTCAAAAATCCTGAGTTCCCTCCTACCAGAGAGGTATGCAATTCTAGAAGTACCTTTTGTTTCAGTTGGGATTTCTTACATAAATATAAGCGATCGTTGTACCATAGTGAATCATTTTTCCATGTAAATGTATCTAATGCATTGGAATCTTGTTGCAACCTTTGAATGAGAGCCCACACATTTTCATCATTCTTCCATTCATCCATTGCTTCTATTATCCAATCAGGTTGGATGATCGAGATAGCACAGAGAAATGCCTCAACATCTTCATTCTTTCTTGAGAGTGCATATGCCACAAAATTTTTCTTACATTTTTTGTAGATGATTTCAAAATAATAACCCATCATCTTGGTCACCCATTTTTGTTGTTCTTTTGAATATAGTCTTTGTTCCAAGAAGTATTTAAGACTGTCATGATCTATTTTGACCTTGTTCTTGCCTATTAGGTAAGGGTTCCATTGCTTCAATGAATGTAGTATTGCCATCATTTCCTTCTCATAAATGGGTTTTTGTAAGTCCTTTCCCTTGATTGGCCTACTTTCAAAAGCCATGAGCCTTCCTTATTGCATTAGAACAACACCAATGTCATTTCCTGAGGCATCACATTTCAAAATAAAGGTTTTTTTGAAGTATGGTGTTGTCAGGACACGAGCTTTGCACATTTCCTCTTTAATTTGTTCAAAATCTTGAGTTTCCTTTGGAGTCCATGAAAATCCATCCCTCTTAGTTAATGTCGTTACAGATGCTGCTACTCTTCCATAGTTTCAAACAAAATTGTGGTAGTAACCTGTGAAACCCAAAAATCCTCTAAGATTATTCAATGTTTTGGGAATCGACCTATCCATAATGGCCTTAATATTGTTAGAGTTTACCTTGCTACCTTCATGAGATACAATATGACCGAAATACTCTACCTCCTTCACCCCAAAGAAACATTTGGATGCTTTGGAATATAGTTGTTTCTCCTTTAGTAGTTATAACACTCTATCAACATGTCGAACATGATCCTCCCAAGACTTCTTATAGATTATTATATCATCAAAAAATACTAGCACACATTTTCAAAGGAATGGCTTGAAAATATAATTCATCAACCCTTGGAATGTGTAAGGTGCATTCATAAGGCCAAAAGGCATGACCAAAAATTCATAATGGCCTTCATGAGTTCGGAATGTTGTTTTTGGGATATATGCTTCCTTCATTCTAATATGATGATACCCTGAACGAATATCCAACTTTGTGAAGTATATTGCTCCATGTAGTTCATATAACAATTCATCAATGACATGAATGGGAAACTTAACTTTAATGGTGATCTTCTTGAGCTCTCTATAATCTAGACACATATTCCATGATCCCTCTTTCTTGAGTACCATTACCATCAGTGTAGAGTAAGAACTTTGGGTAGGTCTAATAATTCCAACCTCTAACATTTATTCAACCATAGACTAAATTTCACTCTTTTGGGCATAAGGATATCTGTAAGGCCTGATGTTAGGAGGAAGACTCCCAGGAATTAAGTGAATACCATGATCATGATCGCGAGTGGGTGGACTACCTCTGGGGATATCTTCAAATACTTTGGAATCCTTATCAATGATCCCTTGGAGATCTATGGGAATAGATGGCTTAGATGTTTGAACATCTAGTGAGAATAGTTGCACAATTATACCCTAATGCCCCCTTTTCAATAATTTTCTCATACCATTAGATATTATCACCTTATTGGGTTTCCCTTTGATACCCCTTGACTTAATCTCCTTTCCTTTCGATGAAAATTTCATGAAAATATATTCAAAATTAAAATCCAATGTTCCTAATGATTGTAAAATTTGGACTCCTAGTAGGACATCAGCACCACCCATGGGTATTGCAATCATTGGACTATTCATTACATATTCCCCCATAGTAATATTGATCTTATGTAATTTTCTCAAGCAATTGATAGTTCCTCCATTTGCAATCATTACTTGAAACTCTAGCACTAGATATATAAAGCAATTGACAACTTTGGCTAATTTATAGTGAATGAAATTATGAATACTACCAGAAAATATTAGGACTATTACCTTTTTCTTTTTGATATAATTCGATGTTGAGGGTTTGAGGAGTGTTAGTTCCAACCAATGCATTACATGATGTGGTGGGACTCAACTCTTTAGAAGAAATATCTTTTACCTTTTCATCTTCAGATGGTTCTTGTTATTCTTCCTCTTCACAATCTATGTAGAATTTTTTTTTCTCGCCACACTTATGTCCCTTAATGTACTTTCTATCACAATTAAAGAATAAACATTTTTCTTTTATTTCCTCCAATTATTGAGATGTCAACCTTGTAGGTTGAGGTGGTTTAGAAGAAGGAACATTATTCTCTCGATAGATGTTAGGAGTGTCCCTTCTAGTAGCCATAGCCATATTTTTACTTTCAACATTTCTTGCCACCCTAAACACATTCTCCACCTACCTAGGTTCCCAAAGGCGAACTTCATGTTGAATGTTATCCTTTAAAGTTCCTATGAATACATCAATTAGGTGCTCATCTCGAATATTTGTTACCTTTATATTGAATCTTTGGAAGTTCTCAATATGCTCCACAAATGAACCCTTTTGCTTAAGATTTATCAATTGGCTGAAGAAGGTATTGCTCCTTGTATCCTCATAGCGTGTTATCATTTCTTCCATGAAAATTTTCCAAGTGATAAGTGATTTGCGAGAACAAATCCATAAATACCACACAAATTGACTGGGTTCTAAATATAAAGATGCAATTCATACATTTTGTGTGTGTGGCACATCATGTAGATCAAAGAAATAATCCATCTGGAGTATCCATGTGATTATATCCTTTCCATAAAACTTCCTCATATATATCTTAGGAAAGTGGTTGGTCTTCAACCCAAAGTTGGAATTTCTCCAATATTGATTCATCTTCCTTTTGTCCTCATCAAAATTTCATGGGATACATTATCACTTTAAGGAGGCCTTTCTATTAGAAAAAATTTTAATGCTTCCACGATCTCCCCTTTTAAACCATCCATTTTAGTATCCATTATCACTTCCATCTTAGCTTCAGTTAAAACCATCATCCTTTGTAGTTCTTCTTTTTTTATTTCCTTCTTTTGTAAATTATCTATGTCCTTGCGCATTTATTCACCTTCATAAAGAGTCCATGTAGGACTGTTCGAGATATTATTTGGTGTAGAAGTTCCCTTTTTTGGTGGAATGTTATCCAAGTATCATTGCAATGTAGGAATTTCTAATTGTCTTTGGTAGAGGTCGTCACAGAAAAGGAACTGTCAGGTGTTATAGCTCTCTAATATACATGTGAGGTCCAACAATAGTACTCGTCCCAATATCTCAGGGCACTAACTAAGGAGGATTGACCATGCCCTTGATTGTACTATCCAACTAGACAGGTACTATAGAGTGTTCTTCCTGAGTGTTTCTCTTGGTGTACTATAGCAACAAGATGACCAAATGGATAGCTTGGTTGGTATCACGATTATAAGGGGTCTAGCAATAAACACTAGGTAGGTCGGAGATCAAATATGTAGTAGTGTTGTCTAATACACAACCTTTCTAAAGAAGTTTTTCGATATATTCTAGCTACATGGAAGAACCACATAGTCCCTGGGTTGTAGCACTGACAAGTAATGACATCTCTTACGTTTAAAGATGTCTGAATACGTATATACATAAAAAACCATAATATTCTCCAAATTGTGTGTGATACTTCTTTTATCCCACTGTATTCCACTTTTTGAATCACCCCAATTGGATATTCTAGTCAAAAGATATGCAAATTTCCAAAAACCAAAATGCACCTTTTAAAACCCTTGTTTAGAGATTGTTCTGCTAGCTGACCTTTCTTCTGTTATAGCTCTACAATTTCAGCCCTTATAAGTCTAAAATTTATACCTGAGGTATCCTGATGTGTGCTCTTTCCAACCCCATAGGCTAGACCAGCATTGTATTCTCCAATAGAAATTTATGATAACTTTCTTAAGATGTGCTGATGTATTCCCTTTCAGGAGAGAAAACTTGTACGGACTTCCAGGTGTCACTATCTTCACTTCATAACTTTAAATTTGTACCAATACAACTAAGATCCGTACCCTAACCAATGGAAAAGGTATCACTCAATTTGGAGGTCTATAGCTTCAGATATAACATTTTTCCCAAGAACATATGTTTCAAACTGAAATCTGGACTAGCCCAAAACCCTAATTTCCTCCAGTACTAAATTTCATATTACAATGAATCAAGAGATGATTTTTTTACAAACGATACTTCATTATTCCTCCTTTGTATTGTAAAAAATTTAGAACCTGAAACCAAGATGAAAAAAATTTGGAGAGAAAATTCCAAGAAGACTTGTTTCAGACTAGTTTCATGACTAGTAAAAAACCCTAACTTGAACATAATGTATCTTCACAAATATAATGAACCAAGTTATGAAATTTGGACCCAAGTTATCTCTATATGTCGAATCTACACCATATAAATTATAGATTCTTAAACCTTCAATAAAAAAAGTTGTAGCGAAAATATCAAGACTCGTTTTGAAGAATCTAGTCCCAAGGATTGTCTAGCTCTGATACCAAATGTTAAGAACCAAATATCAAAATAGCATAAAAACCTCAGAATAAGAACTCAACGCCTTGACAAAGAAACAAAGTCATATAATAATCCTCTTCGAGGGGGAAACCTCCTTATGCATCATATGAATTCACAATTACAAGATGATTCCAAATGAAAAGGTATCCTTGGTATATATAAGAGACTAGGAGGTACAATTAAAACTAATGGACCGAAGACAACATAAATAAAATAACAATATTAATGTAATATGCCTCAATTAAGGGGTAATGTGCCACTATTTAGGGCTTAACAGATTCTATGAACAATACTTTGTAATTATTATACTCCTAACTACTTTTTTGAGCTTACATGTATTTTACTAAGATGTGCTAATAATTTTGTTCTGTTAATGTGATTCCTAGGAAAGCACTTGTATTATTTTTATTTTGATGAAAATAGAAAGTCTTAGTTAGGAAAATTATGGGATTGTATGAACAATAACATGTAATGACCATGAAAGGCCTTGTAGTTTTCTATCTAATCTTTATTGTTTGTAGCCAACTAAAAGGAAATGTAAAAGTTTGTGGTTCCTTATTCATCATAACTGCAAATTGTCTTCTTGATGTCACTATTGCTTCCATTGAGTTGTTGTGATCCACAAAATTGTAAATTTTTTTATTTGTACAAAATGTTTGATTCTAATATTTTGTTGTACCTCTCATTCCTATTGAATTTTATTTTGTATGTAGAATTTTTCATGTTAAATTGATTTATGTAAAACATCCAATTATGATATTTTTTTTACATTTTTACCTCTTATGTCTCATATTTTTTTCCACTGTATTTCAATTCTAATTTGTTATTCTTTGTGTTTAAATCTTGCAATTTATAAATCCCATCATCTATATTCAATTAGACATGTCTCCCATTTATCAATGTTTTAAAAATTTTCTACTAAGAAACCCCCCACACATATTATGCATATGTATGAATATGTTATTTTCTTCCATTTATCCAATTCTTAATGGAGCTTTATGTGATAGTTTTTTAATTCTAATTTTGATAGCCAATTATTTTTAACATTCTTTAGGTATATAAATTTTAGGGAAAATGTATTGTTCCATCTATCTATTTCCTTAAATAACTGATCTACTTGGTATCATTGTTCAAGTATTTCCACATTTATGTATAGATGTTGGTCAAACATTATGTAACTTACTTTTCATATTTCCAAATTTTCATCTTTAGATGTTTTCATCTCTATCTCTAATACCTCATAATTTCTGTCTCTAATACCTCATAATTTGATGTCCTACATAAATAAGATTATCACATATTTTTCATATTGAAATGTTTATCTTTTTTTTCTTTTATGGAAAGAGATTTCAAAGTGCATTTGATCCATAATTTTCTTGTTTTATTATTGATATACCAAAATTGAATTGGAATTGAATTTGTCTCCATTGGGTTTTTTTGTATTTCTTGAATCTTCCTCATTTTTTCTCTTATTATTTGTGCTTTAAGTTTATCTTTTTGTTCTTTTATGAAAATAGATATCAAGGTGCATTTGATCCCTAATTTCCTTATTTGACCATTGATATACCAAAATTGATTTGGAATTGAATTTCTCCCTATTGGGTCTTTGTTGTATTTCTTGAATCTTCCTCCTTTTATCTCGTATTATTTGTGCTTAACGTTTATCTTTTTGTTCTTTTATGGAAAGACATATCAAGGTGCATTTTATCCCTAATTTCCTTGTTTTACCATTGATATACCAAAATTGAATTGGAATTGAATTTGTCCCCTTGAGTTTTTTGTATTTCTTGAATCTTCCTCCTTTTTTCTCTTGTATTATTTCTGCTTAATATTTATTGGGTTTTGTACTTGGTGTTCCCTTTAACATCGGGATGATGGTATATATCTACTCTTATGTTTATTATGTTGTGTTAGACTAACAATTTTATACTTTATTTAGATAAACACTTTCATAGAATAAGAGTAATAAAGATAAATTGTCATAGTAAGTGTTTTAGAGTTGTTAGTCAATAACACACATGGTATATTGAGATGTGGCTATAAAGATTACATATATACTATAAACCTAAAATATCTGTTCAAAAATCTATCATAGAACTGAAACTTTATATAAAACCAAAAAAAAAAGAATATTAAAATGCTCCTTTGTATAAAACCAAAAAAAAAATAGAATATTAAAATGCTCATTCAAATGTAAATATGTGGAGATACTTAAATATCTAGCAATTTCTGTGAATGTAATCTCGTTGCCTTTGAAGGATTTTCAGGGTTCTCTATATTCGCTGCTGTGGTGCCATTAATTATTTGGTGGCCTATACATTGAAGACTTGAACCCCGGGCACGGCCTCTCGGTGCAAGGGTTTCAAGAGTATCAAAAAAACATTCAGCTGAGGAAAATTGTATGCCCAAGGGGTGCCATCGTGGCCATAGATTACAGCTGGACAGAGGCCACTACCATTGGACAGATTGTACATCAAAGGTTTGCCAACGTAAATGCAGGGCATGCTCAGGCCTAAACTTTGGTTGCTTCCTTACATGATCCGCCCTTGATTTATCACGTGATAATGGTATTCCTGCTATTGCCCTTCTAAGAGAATGACGTTTGAGTAAGAAGGATCGATACCCGAATCTCTCTACATTTGTCTTCTCATGTTTTTAAAAATGGCCAGCCTTGAAAACGAGGAGGCAGCGGAATCGGATCCTGATGGTGATGCTACTAAAGCGTGGGCAGGCTTCGCCATAATTGTTCATAGTATGGAATCCACACGCTCACGTGGCTTTGGTATTGGAGCGTTATTTTTTTTAATGTGCATTTTCCCAAAAGATCGTGATTTTTTTATTTATTAAAGAAAAGGGAGTTTATATGAAGGCTTGAAGATATCAATTTTCCCCTTTTAAATGGCATATGGAGCAAAAGGATATCCATAGATTTTTAAGGTAAACACTTAATTAAAGAAAGGGAGTTTATATGAAGGTTGGAAGATATCATTTTCCCCTTTTAAATGACATATGGAGCAAAAGCATATCCATATATTTTTTGGTTGGAAGATATCATTTTCCCTTTTAAATGACATATGGAGCAAAAGCATATCCATATATTTTTAGGTTGGAAAATATCATTTTCCCTTTTAAATGACATATGGAGCAAAAGCATATCCATATATTTTTAGGTTGGAAGATATCATTTTCCCCTTTTAAATGGCATATGGAGCAAAAACATATCCATATATTTTTATGGTAAATACTTTTATAAAAGGTGCAAATTTATGAACTCTCGATGTAATTTTAAAAATGTAGAAGTTATAAGGGTTGATGTAATTTGAAGTGTTGTATAAATTTGAAAGGGTAGTTTATTGAGTTTTGTAATTGAGACATTGACAAATCATTTCTCCTTTTAAATGGCATATGGAGCAAAAGCATATTCATAGATTTTTTGGTAAATATTTTTGTAAAAGGTGCAAATTTACGAACTCTTGATGTCATTTTAAAAATGTGGGAGTTGTAAGGGTTAATGTAATTTGAAGTGTTGGTATAAATCTCAAGGAGTAGTTTTTTGAGTTTTGTAATTGAGACATTGAACAAGATTGTTCATTTGAAAAGAAGTAATGTACAACATGTGTTGAAGTTTATTGTGTCAAACATTGAAAGTTTAACAAAATTGTAGAATATTTGCAATTTGTGATTGAAGCATGGATAACAATAAAGTGAAATACTTCATCAATGTCATTTTTTCATTAAGGTTATAAGAGGGTCAAGCCAAGTCCCTATAGCTCTATTTTCGAATGTGTATAGTGTTCCTTGTACTTGATGTTTTTTATACATTAATGATTATGGGCACTTGAAACACAACTCACCATGTCTAAATTCGTAAACTTATTCATTCTTCCAGACAAATTGGATGTACCCAAGAACTATAAGTCTTGGAGTTGTCACATGGAAAACACATTAATTTATAATGAGTTGTGGAAAGATGTATATAGTTTTGATGAATTTCCAATTAATCCTACTAATACTAGAGAATTGGAAAAATGTGAATTGAAATATGAAAACAATATTGCACTTTTGAGATCTTCTATAATTAATGAAATGTTTGTACACTCTAAAAATAAAACTAATGCCTAGAATGGATGGAAACTCTTTAAGAAATTGTTTGATCCACAACTTGAATCAAGACAAATTGATCTTCATATAAAACTACTTAAACAAAGATTGGTTGAAGGGGGGATATTTTTTTAGTACATCTCTTATTTTAAAAAAATAGATTAGAAATACTAAAATTTGGATTGAAGGACAAGGAAGAAAGTTTTATGACTCAAATATTGATTATTGGTTTTCCACTCTATTATAAACACTTTTTTTTGGAAACACTACAAATTACTAGTAATTGGAGAATCAAACGTTTGATTCCCTCAGTCACATGTTGTTCTTAACATGAGAAGACCTTTGGTAAAAATAAGAAATGAGGGGAATATATGATATTTACCAATTGGAGAAAAGGAGGAATCTCAAGGGGAAGGTGAACTTACATTTAAAGTACAAGAGGAAGGGGCACATACAATGAAACTTCTAAAGGAAGGGGGGGATTCAATAATCCAGGATATCCAGAGTATGGTCACGACCATGGTAAAAAACAAAGAAGAGGAAGAAATAGTCAAAATCAACAATATTTTAGGAAATTTCAAGATCCTCCTAATAATAATAATCTATCGAGAAAAGGTGAATATATGAATCAAGTAAAGTGGAAAATATATCATCGCATTGGGCATGTGGCAAAAGAGTGTACAACACATAATGGAAATTTTCCTAAGAATACAAAAAACATTAGTTATAAACAACAATGCAAGTCTAATTCTTCAATTTTAGCTCAATATGAAATTAATCAATGACGATTTTGAATATTTGTTGAAAACTAATGATGATATAGACTTTTCATATTTAGTTTCCACCAACAATTTGATGAAAAAGTTTTATGAATGTCACTGGATACTAGATACTAGGGCTAGGAAGCATATACTCTACATAAAATATTTTTTTTGAACATATCAAGATATGGCACTTAATCCAATTTATTTAGATATGACTTAGGACATGCTCCTCAAGGAAAAGGATTAATTTGCTTCTCTCCTCCATGAATCGATAAAGTATTACTTCCCAATGTCTCGTTTGTTCAAACCTTCAAAAACGTTTTTTTTCATTGTTCCTTGTTAGACAAGGCAGTCATCATATTATCATGGAACATGTCTCTATCAAAATAATTTCAATCAAACATAATTTCAAAACATTTATGATGGGTTATGGATATGTAAAATGTTTGAGGATATAAGGCATATGAATTCCTCACAAACATGATTTTGAAACATCAATGAATGTAACACCATGGGGTGTTCACTCAGTGAACCTATGTGGTAGCACATGCATTCATGGAATATTAAAAAATACTCCTAATTTCACTAAATAATGATAAATACCTCCCAAAATTATTTTGTTGAACCCCCATCCCAATACATTTTTCTAGTAAAAACCTCCCTTTTTTTACTATGTATCCCTAATTTTAACTAGATACCCCTTTTTATAACCCCCAATACCTATAAACCCCCTTCTATCCTACATCTATTCCCCAATACCTATAATATATTGACTTTATTTTTCACAATTTAAAAACCCCCTTTATGAATGACCCTGATAAGGTATTGGTCAACAAGATGAAGCCCTTGTGTATAACCCCTAGCTCTTTAATATTATGACATTATATATTTGGACATTTGAACTTTGAAAGTTTAAATAGACTTAAAAAAGAAAATATGGTTAAAGGGTTGCCTACTTTCAAAAAGGAAATTGCTAAGTGTGAAACATATATCATTAGTAAAAAATAGAGGTATCTATTGCTCACAAGTACATGGTATGCAAATACATGTTTTCAACTTATACATATTGACATTTGTGGTCCTATGGAATCTTCTCTTGGTGGATTCAAATAATTCATTATATTCATTAATGATTTGACCAGGATTGCTTTTATATATTTTTTTAAGGATAAATTAGAATCCTTTTAAAAAATCACATATTTCCAATGCTTAGTTGAAATTACGGCCAAGAAAAAAAATTCCACTTTGAGAACATATAGTGGGGGATAATTCACTTCAAATGAATTCAATGATTATTATAGGAAAAATGGAATATAAAAGTAATTGAGAAATTCTTATAGTCCATAACGAAATGGGGCCATAGAAAGAATGAATAGAACTTTAGTGGGATTGGAAACATCTATCTTACATTTTAAGGGGTTAAGAACACAATTTTGGGTAAAAGTACTTCATATAGAAACCTATCTAAGGAATCAATCACACACAACAACTTTAGATGTAATCACTTCATCTGAAGCTTTCTATGGTATCAAGCCTCCAATTAATAATATTAAAGATTTTGACTCCACTTGCTATGCATTAGTTCCTAAAGAAAAAATGACTAAGCTAGAAGATCATAGTATGAAATGCATACTTATTAGATATCTAGATGAAATTAAGGATATAGATTTATATCTATTTGGAAATCCATAATCAATCAGGATGTTGTATTTGATGAAGCAGAAGGTCAAATCGTTGAAGACATTGACAATCCCCTTTTCCACCTATAGAAAAAAAAAGGTAACTCAAGATAAAACAATCTGTCAATAAAAGACAAATTGGATTGAAAAATACTTATATCCCAACACAAATGTTTAAGAGTTGGATAACTCTTATTCACATGATGATTCTTCTTGAACAAAAGAAGAGTAAAATGAAAAATATTGGACAGATTGTACATCAAATGTTTTCCAATGTAAATGCATGGCATTCTCAGGCCTAAACTTTAGTTTCTTACTTACATGATCTTCCCTTGATTTATCCTATGATATGTTACTCCTACTATTTCCCTTCTATGAGGAGGTTTTAGTAAGAAGGATGGATACCTGGTGCTACACTATCTGGCCAAAACCAGTCCTCCCTTTTTTTTCTAAGGCTTCAATGACCAAAGAAGCGGATCCTAAAGGTGTAAAGGGTTCACAACCCTCCTACTCTAAGGATACTCTCCCTTTTAGGAAACCTGACAACTCCAAAAGACTGTGGAAACCTGTTAAGACACATTGGAAAATGGTGTTGGGTTCTGATGTAGGTTTGGCAGAGGCAGCTTGACTAGCCCTTTGTGGACTGGTTGGAAGGATATCATACCGATACCTTTGTGATATTCCTATACAATATTGGGTCCAAACCCATTCGCCTCCTCTACTGGGTTATGCATGAAAAGTTATACACTTGAAAAATGGATGGATTGGCTTCATCTGCAAGTCTCAGGAGGTCCAAGACAAGTTATTAGAATAGAGATGGATTATGGGATGCATTAGCCTCATGATTAAGAAATGGCCTATAGTATTCAATCCAACCATTGAATACTTCCATTAGTGCCACCTGTGGGTGATCCTTCCGAGCCTTCCCATACATTTATGGAATGAACCTACACTCAGGGCTATAGGCAATGCACTGGGGTTTTTTATCTCTGTAGATAAAGAAAACCTATCCTCTTCAAAAAGGAACATAGCCTGTGTGTTGGTAGATATGAATATACACAAGGGTCTACCAGAAGTGCTTGAGATAGAATGGTGTGGTAGGAGAACTATCCAAGGTCTTGATTACCTTGGGATCCTGTTTCGGTGTAGCATTTTCCACAAGACTGGTCACCTTCATCGGGACTACAGAGGTTGGAGATATCCATAGTTTTTGGACAACTTAGAATAGAAAGAGCCCACATACATCTCGTCTCCATAAACAAATTGTAATGACTTCAAATCCTTCCAATTCCTGTCAGAGTTTTCTAGTCCCCCTCCTTTGGAATCGATTACGGGTAAGTTGAATACTCATTGCCATTTTGTTTTTCTACTCTAACTTGTCTGGAAAAAGGATTTTTTGGAAGCTTCTATTTGGTTGAAGGAGAACACTTTAGATGTGCAGGGAACCTTGGAGGGGATTTCGGCGGGTGTTGTTTTGACAGATAAAGACACCCTTCCACAAATTTCAAAAGAGGCAAGGAAGTTGCCTCAACCATCTTGTGCCTCTCTTGTTTCTCATAGGCTAACATATCCTCTATAAATCTCTCCTAATCCCTCTGAAACCTCAACACCGTGGGATCTCACTCTGCCTTTTTCTCCCCCCCCCTCTTTGCCTGCTAACCTTCCTGTTTCTTCCACCATCCTTCTACGTTTTTAGGAATATGTTGAAACTGACACCAATTTAAACAAGGTTCTCGATTCCCTTCTGCCTTACCTACGGGAGCACTCTTCTATTATACCTCTGCCGACATATTTGGGCAATTCTTTGTATAAAAAACAATCTCTGGATGGCTCTGCTAGCACATCCCATCTGGCTGCTTCAAACATAGGGAAAGATTTTTCTTGGTCGCGCAGTTTAGGGATAGAATACTCACCCATTAAAACCCATAGTACCAAGAAGAAGGCCACTCCCTCTTCTGCACAACAACCCAATTCTACTTCAACTTCCACAGATGATGGGGCACTTAGAGTAGTGAAGGCCCTTGTAAGGGCTAGATAATGATCATTCTTTCCCTCAACCTTTGAGGGGTGGGTGGCCCCCTTAAAACTGCCTCTGTGAGACGCCTCTTAGACAAGACTCACCCGGAAATCATTTTATTTCAAGAAACCTTGGTACCTAAACAACAAGCGATTTCATACATGTAGGCCTCCAACCATCTTGGGTTGTATGTGCGTTAAACTCTGTTGGGAAGTTAGGAGGGCTCATGCTTTCTTGGGACCCTATAAGATTTGATTTGGTCCCTTATCTATCCATTGGTGGATTATTATTGACATGTCAATGCATTTCAACTAAGAGCGAGCTTCTTATTCTAAATACATATGGTCCTTGCATGGAGATAAGGGTATTCTAGAATGCATTAGAGGAAAGCGGCATTTTGATGCATGAAAATTTAATTCTAGTTGGAGATTTGAATTTCACCGTGTCCTCTAATGAAATTTGGGGAGGGTCATCATTGTCAGGTCCACTATCAGAATATTTAAAAACTCTTTTTCAAAACAATCACTTGGTCGATGTGAAACCGGACAATATCATCCCTACATGGAGAAATGGTTGCCAAGGATCTTGTTCTATAGCTAAGCGGTTAGACAAGTTCTATGTATCAGAAGATCTTCTCACAAAAGTTGGTATTCATTGTTCTTGGGTGGGATACCCATTTATATCCGATCATCCACCTATTCTTGTGCAGTTAGAGATTAGAGAAAATTTTAAACCCTATCCTTTTAAGCTCAACCCACATTGGCTCACAGATAAAGGATATATTTCTCTTGTACATGAGACCTGGTTGGATCCATGGTTTCTTTCTGAAGGTGGAAAACAACGTAGAATTTTTTGGAAATTAAAAGAGTTAAAATATAGAACCAATCTCTGGATCATTGAAAAGAACAATTAATTTGTTTAAAATGGAATAGTTGGAATCTGATATTAATGAGTTCTTATTTCAACGGGTCAGTGGTGATCTAACTGTAGATAAGGAAAATTCATTAATTGGCTTGGAACAAGAACACAATAATCTTTTAAAAGAAAAAGAAGAGTTATGGAGGCGGTGAAACAAAGCTATATGGATAAAGGGTGGTGACCAAAACACAAAGTTATTCCACCATTTCCCCATCTTTAGGAGAAATAGGAAACACATATTGGAAATTGTGGACTCATCTGGGAAACAACATACAGGTCAGGAGAAGATAAAAGCAAAGGTCGTGAGGTATTTTTACAATTTATTCAAAGAACGGGGATAACAATTATCCGCACAAAAATGCAAAATGGTTGGACTCTTTCCTCACATGGTTACAAAGGCAGATTCAAACTCTCTATCCAATCTAGCCAATTTAGAAGAGTTAAAGAAAGTGCTTCTTTATTTTAAGAAAGATAAGAGTGTCTGTCCCAATGGATGGATCGTGGAGTTCTTCATCTCTTTTTTCGACCTTGTGGGGAATCATCTGATGGATATGGTGGAGGAATATAAAACAAAGGGACAGATTATTAACGGGCTCAACTCTACTTTCATTGCACTCATTCAAAAATCTAACAAACCCTCCACCTTCAATGGCTAGAAGCCCATCTCTATTTGCAATCTTGTTTATAAATTAATTTCAAAAATAATCACAAACCCATCCTTTCCAATTTCATCTCTACTGAACAACTCAGGTTTCTCAAAGGCTGGAAAATATAGGACTCCATCAACTGATCCGTTGGATCTCAACTTATGTGCATTAAAAAGTTTAATGAATGCATTTATTAGTTTGCTTGATTCATAAAATAGCATTAACAATCAACCGAAAGCTTACAAACTGAAATGTCAGCAAACTGTAATAAAAACAAGCTGAAACAGAAAGAGTGTAACACCAAGTTTCCCCCTAACTTGTAAATATAACTAGACTGGCCAAGAACTATGGAAAACTCATAAATGTGAATATGTGATGTAAATGGACCTTGAGGAAGAGGTCAATGAATGTGAATAACATTTTGAATTTATTGCAGGACTTCTGAGAGGGGATGTGCAAAAAAGAGACCACGATGGCAGTGGAAGGCACCTGAAAAGGTGGTGTTAACTTCCATCGAGAATTAATACAGTATTTGGACTCCACTGGCCCGGAGAACCAAAAGCAGCTCGCTAGCCCCCAAATTTTAATGTCTCGCAGGCTGGTAGGTGGACGGCTTGATGAGGGATGGGATGGTGAACCGCCAATCCGTAGAGATGTCAGGCCTGATCAGCGCGAGGGTAATCGTGCCACACGCAACCTCGCAAGAGGATAAGGCATATGAAAGAAGCGATTGGGGGGGGGGCAGAAGCGAGGGGAACTCTAGCATTACGCAGAGTGAGTGAAAGAAGAGAGGAAGGATTGCAACCTTCTCTCCTAGTCACTGGCAGACGGAGGGATGCAGTCTCAGAAGCATCATGGTCTCAACTCGGGGGTGGCTAGTGGTAAATCCGTTGGGAGTCGCTGAGCCTACAGTTGGGTGGAAACGAGCACCCCTCTCAGCAGTTGCACCCACTTCTGGTGGTATTTTTGTTAAGTATCTTACATATTGCATCTTGAAATTTATATACTGATATATATATATATATATATATATATATATATATATTCTCATAGAACTGTGAACTTGTGAACGATTTCAGTGTAAGAATGTTTGCACAGTGTTTGATATGAATGAATTTATATATGCTTATCATAGAGGAAACCATGCACGACTTACATTGATAAAAAAATATAATGATGCCTAGATTGAATTAAGTTAGGCTTCCAGCCCGTTCTCAGGAAGTTGTTTCCCCTTATCCGTCTCCAGGAAAGCCCCGGAATAGATCTCTTGCGGAGATTCCCTCCTGGGAAAGGTTTTCCAAGAACCTAGAAAACGGACTTGAAGGTGCAAGTCTTAATAACCCTGTATGAGGAGGAACGATCCTCTTAAAAACCCAAGATGGCAGCTTAAGGAAGGAATATCGAATCGACAGATGAGATTTCGTCAAGAAATCCACAGTTTCCCCACGACTATTAGATTAGCAGGAGAAGGTAAGGTGTTAAAGGTATTACCACTTGGTTTTCCTGTGTCTTCATGGGTAGTGAAGAGTCTAGGGTCGTATATCCCCATGGTCCATGAGAACATCCGGACCGCTGAATTCCCCCGTCCATAAAGTTGTGGAAGAGTGAACAAGGTGGGACACTCTGAGCTGTTGGATCTCATTCAAAAATCTCGTCAGTCATTGGATCGAGAGAATATGATTAGAGTTTAGCCTCCGGAGTAAGCACGTAGGAGAAAGGATATGGGCCACCAGATCTTGTGTAGATATCTGTCAGCCATCAGATCGACTGGAAGGTGCACGATGGTTAAACTATCGGGAACAACCGATGTAAAATCCCGACGAGAGGCGTAGCCATCGGTATATCAGGATTCTCGAGGTGAAGAAAATCGAGACACTTCAAGTCTTGAAACACCAGGAAGATCTGGACCATCCGTTGGTGGAGACACATGGTGGAGATTGAGTGCCCGTCAATACTTTGGTGCCTCGGGAAATCGACATTCCTGTGAACATGGGATTGGGAATTTCCATGGGGAATTAACCGGAATAATCTGAGTCGTCCGTTTGGGGAGACAAGTGTCAGGAATCCGCGGAGAGTTGGGATATTGGCCATCGAGAAATCAGAGTTCCTGAGGTCGAAAGAACCGAGACATCACAAGTCTCGAAACCCTGAAGAAATCGGGACTGTCCATCTTGAGGAGGACGTGTGGCAGCAATCGACACCATTGGGGAAAGGCCTGACAGGAAGTTGTTGATTGTTGTTTGGGTCATCAGGATATCAGGGATGCGGGTGAAAAAGTGTTTATGCATTTTGGAACCGTGAACCGCGAAACCCCGATGAGTGGGAGCCAGCTGTCAGCACAGCAGACAAGGAAGGAAGCGCCATTGTGTGGGCCAACTATTAACATGGCATAGAATCGGGGTTTGAGGGATCGATAGTCCCGTAGGAAAATGTTTTTCGACGTTTGAAACCCTAAACCCCGAGGGAGATCAGGGAGTGTTGATCCAGTAGATGATCATGGTCGTTGATTAAGCTAAAGGCGAGCAGGAGTTGCTAGCTGTCAGCATAGCGGGCAGTCAGGATTCGAGGGATCGTGAATCTTGAGGATGATTGCACCTTGGTATTGGAAACCCCGAAGCCCCGATAGGTAATATGACTGCGGTCATATAGAGGAGGTCACGTGGACCAAGAGTCTAATCTGGAGGGCTAATGGAAATTAGAGATCATCGAAGATCGGGGAATCGAGAGCATAGGAACTATCGACATCAGAAAGGACGAAACCCCGAAAACCCCGAAATTGTCATCAGGAAAGACCACGGCTATGAGCAGAAAGCCGGGTAGGTGCATGAAAGATCTTAGCTCGGGGATTGGCATTTTGCTGCTGTAAGCTTCGAGAATTGTCATTATTGAGAATTCAACGAAAAACTTTGATTTTAGGTAGTGGGTATGTTACAAAGTGGTATCAGAGCATGGTTACAACACTTGGCCTGATTGGGCTCATGCACGAGTCGCGCATAAACTCCATTCAAAGCACTCCTATGAGGAGTAACACCCTGACTTAACTCTCTTGTCCAGGATTAAAAACTTGGAAAATGAGAACCCGACTGTGTATGCATGTGAAAGAGTTATGAATTTATGCGCAAATTATAAAAATGAATTTAACTCTTGACTAATAGCCAAC
>ML777646.1:35183-55152 GCA_009831015.1 Picea engelmannii
TTTTACTTGGTCAAACAGACGACTCGAGCTAGGGCACATAACAGTTCGCCTAGACCAGTTTCTGATCTTAAGCATCTCCTTCCTTGATAAATCCCTTCTACCCTAGTCTCGCATTCTCCCCTGGACTAGTTCTAACCACATATCTATCACTCTCACCCTTTCCCCACCTGACAACCTTGGCCCCATCCCCTTCATATTCAACCCCTATGGGATTTAGACTCTTGCTTTTTCGATATTGTCTCATATGCCTGGACCTATTGGATACAGGGTTCTCCAAACTACATCTATGAACAAAAATAAAAAAGAGTCAAGACAACCCTCAAACACTGGGTGAAGCACAACAAAGAAAAGGAACAAGAAGAAAAAAGTAGGAAAAGTAAAGAAATGGAAGAAAAAATATTATTAATGGAAGAGGGACCTATCACTCATTCCCTCCTTCTCAATGAACAAAAAGACTTCATTGAGTATCAAAAAATCCTGCATGAGTAAGAGGAAACTTAGAGGCTCAAATCTAGGAGTCTTTGGCTAAGCTCAGGTGATAGAAACAAAAAATTCTTTCAAAGAAAAACCAAAGCCAAACTCTAGAGAAACAAGGTAAAGGAAATCACAAAAGAGGATGGATCAAAAACTGATGACTTCCACGAAATTCAAGAAGAAGCCAAGCTGCGTTTTCAATGAATCCTAATGGAGGATGGCATTGCAGACCTCAACGTCCAAGAGGATCTGCTACTAAACATACTGAGCATTATCAATCAGGAAGTTACAAAAAAATAACTTCATGAGGCCTTGTTCCAGCTCCACCCAAACAAAGCTCTAGGCCCAGATGGCTTCAACGCACATTTTTACCAAAAATGTTGTCATATAATTAAAAGCGATCTCCTGAGAATGATACAGTATGTTCAGAAATCCACAAAATTGCGGGGCAATACAAATTCCACTTTTTAAGCCCTTATCCCAAAAGAGTCCAACCCTTCCTCCTTCTCCATATTCAGACCCATTTCGTTATGCAATGTCTCTTACAAGCTCATCACTAAAGTCATCAACAATAGAATCAAGCCTCCCCTGCATAAGCCCATCTCTCTAAATCAAAGTGGATTTGTCCAAAAAAGACAAATAATTGACAACATCATACTGGTTCAACAAGCCATCCACTCCAGCAAGGAGCAAGGAGATCAAGGAGTGATTATCAAAATCGACATGGCCAATGCCTTTGACAGGGTAAGGCACACCTTTTTGTTTGTAGTTTTGAAGAAATTTGGTTTTAGCTCTGATTTCATAGCCTGGATCTCAACTTGTTTCTCCTCTCATTAGATATCCCCTCTGATAAATGCGCGCCCAGCAAGTTTTCAAAATATCGAAAGGGCTAAGGAAAGGTTGTCCGCTCTCCCCCCTCCTCTACATAATCATGGTTGAAACCCTAGGTAGACAACTAGAAAAGGATCAAATATGCAAAACCATTCCCGACGTCAAAATAGCTCGAGGGATGAAAAGATTAAACCACTCCCAATTTGCTGATGACACTCTCCTCATTCAGGGAAACACCCTAGTGATGGCCAAAAGATTAAAATATGCTCTGGATAACTTCACCCAAGCCTTGGGAGCCCTTATAAATAATGCCAAATCCAATATCTATGCTTGGAACACCCCTCTTCAAACTGCCCATCTAATAGCAAGTATCTTCCATTTCCCTCTCACTAAAAGATGGAAAACCTTCAGATACCTTGGCATCCCTATTTGTCTCAAATCTCTACCAAATTCAGCCTGGAACCAAGTTCTCAAAAAGCTCAAAAACAAGATGGACCATTAGGGAGCCTTCTGGCTCAATCTGGTGTGGTGTATTGTCCTAATAAAATCAGTTCTTTGTGCTCTTCTCATATTTCAATTCTCTTCCCTTCTTGCTCCTTAGAATGTTAAAAATTCAATCTCCATCCTCCTTCGACGCTTTCTTTAGGAAGGAGGGAAAATAGATAGAAAAAATATCATCGAATAAAGTGGGATATTGTAAAACACCCCAAGGAAATCAGAGGTTTGGGCATCAAAGATCCTGGCCTCTCTAACTTGGAAATGGGAGAAAAGATTCTCTGAAACCTTGTTTTAGGAAGAAATTACTAGTGGAAGTGAATTCTAAAAGAAAAATATCTCATAGGGATAGGCTTAGATGTCTAGATCAACATCACTCTCTGAACAATGCATCACCAATAGGGAATCTTCTCTCAGCCTCCATCGCTCTCCTACAAAGTCAACTCACCTGGATTCTTGGGAATGGTTGAAAGATTCTTATAGGGGCTGAAAACATCATGGGAAAACAACCCCTCTAGGAGCATATGTAGCTACGATTTCTCATCAATTGGATAGACATGCAAGGAAAAAAACGTATATGGGATATCTCCTCTTGGAATGCAGACATGGGACATTGGACCGGATGGAATTTACAAAATATACCAAGCAATTTCCAAGATGCAGCGCACCAGCTGCAATTTTTTCTAAAAGGCTACACCCCCATTCGTATCACCCTAAGAGATCAGAGAGGCCGAGGGAATGGAAACTACTCTGTAAAACAAGGTTACTCCCAACTAATCTCACAACTGAATCCCCCCCTAAAGATAAAATGTGGACCTTTATTTGGAATAATGATATCCCACCCAATGTAAATTGCTTTTGTTGGATATTGGCACATGGCAAGTTGCTAACAAGAGAATATTTGCTCAAAAGAAACATCCATGGGCCCTTCAGGTGTGAACTATGTGACAAAGCGATGGAAACCTTTCAGCATGTCTTTCTACTTTGTCCCTTCACTATTATGGTGTGGAAAATAGATCTGCAAAACCTCCACTCAAGAATCAGATGATCATCCCAACCCAGAGAACTCTTTTCAGAATGGCCCTTCCATTATTGGGGCACCTGCAAAAATAACCCTCTATTCAAAGTAGTGTATAAATCCTTACCCAAGTACATCTGCTGGAATATTTGGCTTGCCAGAAACCGAATTATCTTCTCCAACCTTCATTCTCCCCCCAATCTTGTAGATAAAAAAGTTGTTGGTCTCCTAGCTGAATTTTTCCTTTCTAAGCCCAAATTCCTCTCCTTCACCCCCAACTCCACCTTATAATCTGACTATGTCTACTCTTTCTTCCACTTCCTTCCGTCCACACTTCCTTCCCCTTCCCACCCAAATCCTCTTGGAAGCTTCATGATGACTCTGATTACCTGCACTGGTGCAATGAACATCAAACTCACATTCTCTATTTCGATGGAGCCTCAAAGGGAAACCCCTGGGTGGCAGGAGTGGGAGGGGTCGTCATATGCCCACGAGGAAATCAAGTTCTCTATTTACATTAGAATATGGGCATGGCTACTAATAATCAAGATGAAGCCTATGCACTGTACGAAGGTCTTCTTCTCGCCAAAATAACGAACATACACTCCCTTTCGGTGATTGGGGACTCCAATATAATCATAGGAAATGAACACAAAGGGTCTCACCCCCCAAACCTCCATTTAAGAGACACTCTCCAAAGAATTTCGAAAATTCTCACTCTCTTCCACAATATATCCTTTTACCATGTCTTCCGGTGAAATAATCAATTCGTCGATGCTCAAGCTAACTTGTTAATTGAAATGGAGCAAGGCACGCTAGTGGTTAATGGATTATCTCTCCACTCACCCATACCATGACATTTTACACATGGCATTTTTCTCCCCTAGCCACTGTCGTCTAGGCCACAGTGGTGAAAAGGGTCATGGTCTAGGTCACGTTTCATCCCAACGCCCCTTCCTGGACACCTAACCACCCTACCTCTCACCTCAGCATGTGGATCTGCAGCCCCCACCATGTAATGTACCTCAAAAACTGTCACAAAAAAAAAATTGTTTGTACAATTATCCTTGCATAGTTTCGAGATTTAAGCAATTAAGTCTTCTGTTATAAATCTTGAGTTTGAAAGTTTGTTGGAGACCTTACTTTCGTTGATTGTCTTTACTATGCAACTTAAAACTTCCTTCTCGGCGATACAACAAGTGTATACTCCTCCCTTCAATGTCATTTAAAGTCTTGTGAAAATTACCATATTTTCTTATTTGATGATGTTTATAACACCAGCATAGATTTAACTATACGAGCGACTTGTAAATAGTTTTGTTACTTCCATACCTCTAATCGAGAGGAAGATTCTCCATTCAATACACAACAACTCCCGAAAACACGAGAAGTGACTAGTATGTCGGGATTTCGAACTTCGGGATTTCGCGAGTACAACAGTCAATATCAATGCACAACAATTCCTGAAATCGCGAAAGGTGACCAACATTTCAAGATTTCAGAGTTCAAGATTTCACGAATACAATGGCTAACATTAACACACAATAACTCCTGAAATAGTGAAAAGCGACCAGCATTTCAGGATTTCGAAGTTTGGAATTTCGCAAGTACAATGACTAACATCAACACACAACAACTCCCAAAATCGCGAAAAGAAACCAGCATTTCGGGATTTCGGAGTTCCGAATTTCGCAAATACAGAAGCCAAACATCAACAGATACAAACCTCCGAAATGCGAAACAAAGGGAAGATTGGACTAGCACTTCGAGGTTTCGAGGTTCGAAACTTTGTGAGTTCGAGTGCCCCAAACTTCAACATATACAAACTTCCGAAATGCGAAAAGGAAAAGTGAGACGCGCATTTTGGGGTTTCAGGGTTTGGGACATCGTGAGTTCCAGTGCCTAAACATCAACATTACACAACTTTCAAAATGCGAAAAGGAAATGCCCAGCAGATTGGGATTTTGGGGTTTGGAATCCCTCAACTTCAAAAGTCAAAACATCAAACACAAACAAATCCCAAAATTGCAAAAAGGAATGTGGAACTAACATTTTGGGATTTCGGTGGTTCAGGGTTTCGTGGTTTCAAAAAAAAATAAACAACAACACACAACCACTCCCGAATTCTGAAAAGGTGAAAGGATGTGGGACCAACACTTCAGGATTTCGGGATTCAGGGTTTTGGGTTTTCAAATACCAAAATACAATACACAACAACTCCTGAATTCTGAAAGGTGAAATGATGTGGGACCAACACTTTGGGATTTCGGGATTCGGGGTTTCAGGTTTTCAAATACAAAAATACAATACACAACAACTCCTGAATTCGAGCGATTTTGGAATTAGAGGTTTCGGGGTTTCAAAAGTCAACATCCAACATATACAACAACTTCTGAATTGCGAAAAAGATAGGAAAGTGGGACCCGCACTTCAAGGTCTCGGGGTTTGGAAAAGCAAGTGAACCTTGCATAAATGTAACTGGCAAGTCTCGAATGCGGAAATTCACATTATTTTCATAACTCTAAGATTTTATCCTTGTATTGGTTTTCTCACTTTCTTTCTATGGAAAAAATAATAGGGGTAGAGGGATTTTATCTCCGTTTACCCGACAGAATTCCGAAAATTTAAACTTAAGAGTTTATACGCATATAATATATAAAAGTGTACAATAGGACAACAACTTTTCTATATAAAGTAATATCTCTTATAATCATTTAGAGTCTCTTTTAAACAAGGCATTAAATGTCAACAGTACTAGATCTGTGCATCTATGTAAATACAAGAATAAGAATTTCATTTCATCAGAGTTTGGAAATTATAATGATGATTCGAGGGATCTGAGTTTGGTTCCCGGGGTTCCCAGAATTCTTTAACTTTCTGAATTTTGTACATATAGTATTTTGATTTCAGATTGAACCTAACCCATAAATGGACCATCTTTCTTAAACTCAACCTCTATAAAATAAATTTTCCTAGCACTTCCAGATTTCGGGAGGGACCACTCCAGAATTTAGACTGTGATTGTACATTTAATACCACGATAAACGTCATCCATTGAAATAATTATTTCAAATTTAGAAACAATTAGATTCATAGTATCAGTTACACACAAAACATCTAAGAACAAAGAGGGAAAGTTTTACATTAGCGCAATTAGATATAATCACACAACAGATACCGGCCATCAATCAAAACATAGCCATTCAAAATAGAGAGGATAGATCAACATATCTGAATCCAATCCGTGGAAAGACAAAGGGAATAGCCACTTTCCTCCCAACTGTAGAACCATGCAGCTAAAGTCACTTTCTCGATTCACCCCCTAGCCTGAGCATGAATCCATGAGGGAAAACTTGGAAACTCCTCCTTAGCAATGTTCTTCAATTCCAACAGCTATCCTCTTGCCTCACACTTATTCAACAGTTCTCATAACAGTAAGGCGATTCTATTTCAGCAGGCTCCTCTTACCTCACACTCAATCCGTAGTGTTCATAACAACAAGAGAGCTCAGGAATCCTTTTCCAGCATACTTCGCAGCGTCCTGCCTCCTCGCATACACTATTTATCAATTTTTGCCCGAGTCTTTTTCCCTCCTTTGGGGATTTTCACAACTCTCTTAATCCCTTATTTTCAGGGGCTGCCAGTGGCCAAATCTATGATTTTCCACTTCTCATAATCAGCCTAGAGGTAGTTCCAACATGTTCCCCACTCATGGAGTCATGGTCAGCTAATTTTAACATGGTTGTTCCATTTGTCCTCCTGTAATTAATATAAATATTCTGTTGTGATACAAGTGTCATAGTCAAATAGTTAGTTGAGTCCAAACATATCTTTGCCCATCAGTCACAATAATTAAATACAATTATTAAATTCAAAATTTAGAATTTCCATAAATGGCAAAAAGTTTCCATATTCGAATTTGCCAAAAACGAAAATAAATTTTCAGCACACAAAAATAAAAATATTTTATTTTTGGGGAATGTCACATCCTTTCCCCCTTCAACAAAACACTATCCTCGGTGTTCATTCCTTTCCTGGAATAGGATTGGATGATATTTCCGCAAATCTCCCTCCAATTCCCAAGTGGCCTCCTCAGGACTAAAATGCTTCCATTGCACCTTTACCTGAGTGACGACTCTGTTCCGAAGTGCTATTTCTCTCCGGTCCAGAATGTGCAGGGGTTCCACCTAGAAATCGCCCTCGAGTTCCACCTGCACCAAGTTCCAATCAATCATATGAGTAGGGTCATGAATATACTTTTTCAACAAAGAAACATGAAATACATTATGAATTCTTAGATTAGCTAGAAGTGCAAGCTGATATGCTACGGGTCCAATTCGAGCTAGTATCTCGAAGGGCCCACAAAACCTGGGTGCTAGCTTGGCACAGTTCCCCAACTTTAGCAAGATTTTTTGGGCTTTGACCTTCAAATAAACATGGTCTCCCACTTGAAATTCCAAGTGTCTTCTTTTATGATATGCATAGCTCTTCTATCTGTCCTATGCTTCTTTCAAGTTCTGTTGTACCTTATTTACCATGTTCTCCATTTCTTAGAGCATCTCTGGTCCAACCATGAGTCTGTCAGCTGGGTTATCCTAGCTAATTGGAGTTGTACACTTTATGTCGTACATTATTTCAAAAGGGCTCAGCTTAGCCGAACTTTGGCATGCATTGTTATATGAAAATTCTACCAAGTGTAGGTAGTCTTCCCACTTGTTCGACTTTGTTCTTACATACATGCGGAGCATATCCTCTATGATTTGGTTTGTCCTTTTGGTCTATCCATCTGTTTGTGGATGATAACTCATACTGAAATTCAAATTATCATTTAGCCCTGCAATCAATTCCTTCCAAAAAGTGGATGTGAATTTTATGTCTCTATCTGAAATCACCATTTTAGGAATACCATGCAGTCTAAAAATTTATTTCGTGAATATTTCAACAATGTTAATAGATTTAAAAGTAGACTTTACAGGAATAAAGTGTGCAGACTTACTGAGTTTATTGATTACAACCATGATTGAATCATTCTGTTTCTTATTTTTAGGCAAACCTATTATAAAGTCCAGTGATATGGTCTCCCATTTCCACTCTAGTACTGGTAATGGCTGTAATAGACTGGCTGGATGATGGTGTTCGACCTTAACCTGCTAACAATCTTGGCACCTAGCCAAGTACTCTGCTTCTTCGCCCTTCATATTAGGCTTGTAAAATAGTTTTCTGAGTGATGTTATTGTTTTCTAGTAACCTGGATGACCAGAATACATGTTCTTATGCACTTCGTCTAAAATAGTTACTTTTAGCTCTGTTGAATCTGGTATGTAAAGTCTGTTTTTAAATCTTAATAGTCCCTTCTTATCGATACTTATATCTGGTTTATTTGAGTTTGCGATACTATTTTGAAAATTTTCCATTATCTTAGTGTAATTTCCATCGTTGATACCTGTCGCCCTTATTCTTTGTTCCAGATCGCTTTTTGCCCTGCTGATGTTTATCTCAAATAACCCATGGATTCTGCAGCTTAAAGAATCTGCTACTTAATTTTCCTTACCCTTGATATGTCTGACCTCGAATTCAAATTCGCTCAGGAAGGCTAGCCACCTTACTTGTCTTGCATTAAGGTCTGGTTGGTTAAACATATATTTCACCCCACTATTATCCATCAATAGTAAGAATTTTCTGCCCATTATATAGTGTCGCCGCATTTTTAAGGCATGTATTACTACTGCCAATTCTAAGTCACGAGTGACTTAATTTCGCTCGTGTTCCTTTAATTTTCGGGACTCATAACAAATCACGTGCCCTTCCTGAGTTAGAACACCACCTAGTCCCTCTTTACTTGCATCAACGCATACTGTGAAGTCTTTATCTGGGTTTTCTACCTTCAAGATGAGCACTGATGTCAATAATTCTTTTAGCTTGTTAAAATTGTCTTAACACTTTTGCAACCAGTTAAACTTGGTCCCTTTCTTTTGTAGTGACGTGATAGGGTAAGCTATCTTGGAGAACCCTTCTATAAATCTGCGATAATATCTGGTGATTCCCATGAATGACCGGACATCTGCCACATCCTTAGGCATTGGCCATTCCATAATGGATTTTATGTTTTCTGGGTCTACGGAAATACCTTCTGACGAAATGACATGTCCTAAATATTGTATTTCTTTTTGATAAAAATCACATTTGTCGAATTTTGCATATAGTTTTTGTTTCCTTAGTGTTTGTAGAACTATTCGTAAGTGTTCATAATGTTCCTCCTTCATTTTAGAATAGACCAGAATATCGTTGATAAATACTACTACGAACTTGTCTAAGTACTGGCTGAAAATGTTGTTCATTAAGCACATAAATGTGGCTGGTGCATTAGTGAGTCTAAAAGGTATGACTACAAACTCGTAGTGTCTGTATCTCGTTCGAAAATCTGTTTTGTTTATGTCCTAGTCTATTATCCTAACTTGATTATAACTGGATCATAAATCCAATTTTGAGAAGATCTTACCCCCCCCCCAAATTGATCGAATAGATCATTTATCCTGGGTAAGGGGTATTTGTTCTTAATGGTTACTTTGTTCAGTTGTCTATAATCGATACATAGTCTTAGAGTATCATCTTTCTTTTTCACAAAGAGGACTGGTGCTCCCCATGGCAAGACACTTGGTCTGATATACTCTTTGTCCAACAATTCCTGTAATTGTATTTTTAATTCTGTTAGTTCTGGTAGACTCATTTGGTAGGGTGATTTTGAGATAGGGGCTGATCCGGGTAGCAAGTCTATGGAGAAATCTATTTCTCTCCTAGGAGGTAATTCTAGTATCTCCTCAACAAACATGTCTCTGAATTCACGTAGGACAACAAAGTCTTCTAACTTGGGATTATATTCTTTTTCTAATAGATTCATCACTTGGATGGCGTAAACTTGACATCCCTTTCTAATACATTTCTTGAGTTGCATCGTTGAAACTTGTCTGACTGATACAGGTTTTGNAGTAACCTGGATGACCAGAATACATGTTCTTATGCACTTCGTCTAAAATAGTTACTTTTAGCTCTGTTGAATCTGGTATGTAAAGTCTGTTTTTAAATCTTAATAGTCCCTTCTTATCGATACTTATATCTGGTTTATTTGAGCTTGCGATACTATTTTGAAAATTTTCCATTATCTTAGTGTAATTTCCATCGTTGATACCTGTCGCCCTTATTCTTTGTTCCAGATCACTTTTTGCCCTGCTGATGTTTATCTCAAATAACCCATGGATTCTGCAGCTTAAAGCATCTGCTACTTAATTTTCCTTACCCTTGATATGTCTGACCTCGAATTCAAATTCGCTCAGGAAGGCTAGCCACCTTACTTGTCTTGCATTAAGGTCTGGTTGGTTAAACAGATATTTCACCCCACTATTATCCATCAATAGTAAGAATTTTCTGCCCATTATATAGTGTCACCACATTTTTAAGGCATGTATTACTACTGCCAATTCTAAGTCACGAGTGACTTAATTTCACTCGTGTTCCTTTAATTTTCGGGACTCATAACAAATCACGTGCCCTTCCTGAGTTAGAACACCACCTAGTCCCTCTTTACTTGCATCAACGCATACTGTAAAGTCTTTATCTGGGTTTGCTACCTTCAAGATGAGCGCTGATGTCAATAATTATTTTAGCTTGTTAAAACTGTCTTAACACTTTTGCAACCAGTTAAACTTGGTCCCTTTCTTTTGTAGTGACGTGATAGGGTAAGCTATCTTGGAGAACCCTTCTATAAATCTGCGATAATATCTGGTGATTCCCATGAATGACCGGACATCTACCACATCCTTAGGCATTGGCCATTCCATAATGGATTTTATCTTTTCTGGGTCTATGGAAATACCTTCTAACGAAATGACATGTCCTAAATATTGTATTTCTTTTTGATAAAAATCACATTTGTCGAATTTTGCATATAGTTTTTGTTTCCTTAGTGTTTGCAGAACTATTCGTAAGTGTTCATAATGTTCCTCCTTCGTTTTAGAATAGACCAGAATATCATTGATAAATACTACTACGAACTTGTCTAAGTACTGGCTGAAAATGTTGTTCATTAAGCACGTAAATGTGGCTGGTGCATTAGTGAGTCTAAAAGGTATGACTACAAACTCGTAGTGTCTGTATCTCGTTCAAAAATCTGTTTTGTTTATGTCCTAGTCCTTTATCCTAACTTTATTATAACTGGATCATAAATCCAATTTTGAGAAGATCTTACCCCCCCCCCCCAAATTGATCGAATAGATCATTTATCCTGGGTAAGGGGTATTTGTTCTTAATGGTTACTTTGTTCAGTTGTCTATAATCGATACATAGTCTTAGAGTATCGTCTTTCTTTTTCACAAAGAGGACTGGTGCTCCCCATGGAAAGACACTTGGTCTGATATACTCTTTGTCCAACAATTCCTGTAATTGTATTTTTAATTCTGTTAGTTCTGGTAGACTCATTTGGTAGGGTGCTTTTGAGATAGGGGCTGATCTAGGTAGCAAGTCTATGGAGAAATCTATTTCTCTCCTAGGAGGTAATTCTAGTATCTCCTCAACAAACATGTCTCTGAATTCACGTAGGACAACAAAGTCTTCTAACTTGGGATTATCTTCTTTTTCTAATAGATTCATCACTTGGATGGCGTAAACTTGACATCCCTTTCTAATACATTTCTTGAGTTGCATCGTTGAAACTTGTCTGACTGATACAGGTTTTGGTATGCCTTGGGTTGTTCTTAGAGTGCCAAAATTATCTTTATAGCTAAGTATCTTTGTATAACAATCTAATACTACTTTGTGTTGTTCCAACCAATCCATCCCAATAATCATATCATAAGACCCTAGTGGTAGGATGTTCAGATTGGTCCTTATCATTTGACCATCTAATCTGAACTCAAGGTCAAAAATAAAGTTAACTACCTTTCTGTTAGCACCTGTTGCTAGTTGTACAAGCCAACATTTTTTGTTCTTTTATTTCTTAAGTTTATTCGACTCTACTACATCGAGACTTATATAACTTAATGTAGCTCCAGGGTCAATTAAAATAGAAATTCGAGTGTCATGGATTTTACCTTCGAATTCTACCACTGAGGACTGGTGGTCAGCTTGTCGACCATCTATGGCTACATTTATCCGATGCAGACTTCTGCCCATGTCACCCACTGTCGAGGCTTGCTACAAATTGTGAACAACAATTCTGTTTGTTGTAATTAAATGTGTATAGTTCCTCTTTAGATGAGGCTCTCCACACTCCCAACACTTTAATGTCTCACGGGAGTTGTCCCCAAACTTCTTCGTTCCTAGGTTTACCAGTTTACCGCTACCTTGCCTATTTGGAGGATTGGAGTGAAAATCCTTCATTGGGAAACTTTTAGCTGCATTCCAATAAGGAGCTAGATGGTATCCCTTCTTCTGTTGGTTTATTCCATCTTGCTTCTTATCCTTCCAGGTCTTGGGAAACTCTACCCACTATTTATGCTTTTCATAACACATTTGTGCTTTCCTGAATGCCTCACTCAAGGATTTGGGGTTGTCAAACTCAATTTCGTCCCTGTAGGACTATGGTAAATATCTTAAGAATCACTGGATTTTTACCTTATCCTCCTACATGTATGGTACAAACCTTAGTAGTTCCAGAAATTTATTTATAAGGTCCTTCATCGTCATTTTCCAAGTCGTAACTCATAGAATTGTTTCATCTTCCTTTCATAATATCTTTCAAAAAGGTATTGTTTCTTAAAATACTTCTTAAAGTTGGACCATTCCAACTGTTTCTCCTTTAGGCCCTTGGCCAATTTCAGGTCCTACCACCTAATGTTGGCCTTCCCCTTCAGATTGTAGATGGCCATTCTAACCTTCATGTTGCTGGAATAGTTGTAGATTTGGAAGTATTTTTTTATGTCCAACAACCATGCCTCGAATTCTTCTCCTGTCTTGGATTCCCCATCAAAAGTAGCTGGTCTAATTTTTTTAAATTATCCTTTAAGGTGGTTTGTTTGTTTTCTTTTTCTGTCCGGTATGGTTTTGTCTTCAGCTGAAGGTGTCCCTTCAGACAAACTGTCTCCTTTTTCTATTTTTGCACCAGAATTCTTGGAGGCCCTTTTGTTGACCTCTTCCTCATGGTTATCATCTTTTGGAATTTTTTTGGTTACTATACTATGCAACAGGACTTCATTTATCTCTTGTTGTTCCTGCTATGCCTTCTTCAATTTTTCATTGTCGGCCTTGAAAAACTGTAGTTCAAGAATAAGGCTCCTCATTGTTTCCAACACCTCCGTGGGTGAGCTTCCATCATTGTTCTGTCTTGGATCTCCAGGAGGTCCTTGTTGCGGATTCTCTTCCACCCTGATTTCTGCACCTTGTTGAGCTGCCATTATTCAACACAAAACAAAAAATCTTTCAATTTGTAATCCACAAAATTTATTAGTTTTTTCATAAATCAAAATATATACTAAGCAATCAATGTGGCCCTATTCAGGCCTAGTGTTGTAGATTTTTCTCTGATACCATATGTAATGTACCTCAGAAACTGTCACAAAAAAATAAATTGCTTGTACAATTATCCTTGCATAGTTTCGAGATTTAAGCAACTAAGTCTTCTGTTATAAAGCTTGAGTTTGAAAGTTTGTTGGAGACCTTACTGTCATTGATTGTCTTTACTATGCAAATTAAAACTTCCTTCTCGATGATACAACAAGTGTATACTCCTCCCTTCAATGTCATTTAAAGTCTTGTGAAAATTACCATATTTTCTTATTTGATTATGTTTATAACACCATCATGGATTTAACTATACGAGCGACTTGTAAACATGTCTGTTACTTCCATAACTATAATCAGTAGGAATATTCTCCAATCAACACACAACAACTCCCAAAAACGCGAGAAGTGACCAGCATGTCGAGATTTCGGAGTTTGGGATTTCGCGAGTACAACAGTCAATATCAACGCACAACAATTCTCGAAATCATGAAAGGTGACCAGCATTTCAGGATTTCAGAGTTTGGGATTTCGCGAATACAATGGATAACATTAACACACAACAACTCCTGAAATCGCGAAAAGCGACCAGCATTTCGGGATTTCAGAGTTCAGAATTTCGTGAGTACATGGCTAACATCAACACACAACAACTCCAAAAATCGTGAAAAGCGACCAGCATTTCGGTATTTTGGAGTTCAGAATTTCACGAATACAGAAGCCAAACATCAACAGATACAAACCTCTTAAATGTGAAACAAAGGGAAGATTGGACTCGTGCTTCAGGGTTTGGAACTTCGTGATTTCGAGTGCCCCAAACTTCAACATATACGAACTTTCAAAATGCAAAAAGGAAAAGTGAGACCCACATTTCAAGGTTCAAGGTTTGGGACTTTGTGAGTTCCAATGCCCAAACATCAACATTACACAACTTCCAAATTGCGAAAAGGAAATTCCCAACACTTTAGGATTTCAGGGTTCGGAATCCCGCAACTTCAAAATTCAAAACATCAAACACAAACAAATCCTGAAATTGCGAAAAGGAATGTGGAACTAACATTTCATGATTTCAGTGGTTCAGGGTTTCGCGGTTTCAAAAATAAATAAACAACACACAACCACTCCTGACTTCCAAAAAGGTGAAAGGATGTGGGACCAACACTTTGGGATTTTGGGATTCGGGGTTTCGGGTTTTCAAATACCAAAATACAATACACAACAACTCTCAAATTCCGAAAGGTGAAAGGATGTGGGACCAACACTTCGGGATTTCAGGATTCAGGGTTTCGGGTTTTCAAATACCAAAATACAATACACAACAACTCCCAAATTCCGAAAAGTGAAAGGATGTGGGACCACTACTTCAGGATTTCAGAATTCAAGGTTTCAGGGTTTCAAAAGTCAACATCCAACATATACAAAAACTTCTGAATTGTGAAAAAGATAGGAAAGTGGGACACGCACTTTGGGCTTTCGGGGTTTGGAAAAGCAAGGGAACCTTGCATAAATGTAACCGGCAAGTCCCGAATGTCGAAATTCACATTATTTTCATAACTCTAAGATTTTTTCCTTGCATTGGTATTCTCACTATCGTTCTGTGGAAAAACCAGTAGGGGTAGAAGGATTCTATCTCCGTTTACGTGACAGAATTCCAAAAATCTAAACTTAAGAGTTTATATGCATATAATCTATAAAAGGGTACAATAGGACAACAAATTTTTTGTATAAAGAAATTTCTCTTATAATCATTTAGAGTCTCTTTTAAACAAGGCATTAAACGTCAACAGTACTAGATCTGTGCATCTATGTAAATATAAGAATAAGAATTTCATTTCATCAGAGTTTGGAAATTATAATGATGATTCGAGGGATCTGAGTTTGGTTCCTGGGGTTCCCAGAATTCTTTAACTTTCTAAATTTTGTACATATAGTATTTTGACTTCAAATTGAACCTAACCCATAAATGGACCAGCTTTCTTAAACTCAACCTCTATAAAATAAATTTTCCTAGCACTTCCAGATTTCAGGAGGGACCACTCCAAAATTTAGACTATGATTGTACATTTAATACCACGATAAACGTCATCCATTGAAAGAATTATTTCAAATTTAGAAACAATTAGATTCATAATATCAGTTACACACAAAACATCCAAGAACAGAGAGGGAAAGGTTTACATTAACACAATTAGATATAATCACACAACAGATACCGACCATCAATCAAAACATAGCCATTCAAAATAGAGAGGGTAGATCAACATATCTGAATCAAATCTGCAGAAAGACAAAGGGAACAACCACGTTCCTCCCAACCATAGAACTGGGCAGCCAAATTTACTTGCTCGATTCACCCCCTAGGCTGACCATGAATCCATGAGGGCGAACTTGGAAACTCCTCCTCAACAATGCCCTTCAATTCCAATAGTTATCCTCTTGACTCACACGTATTCAACAGTTCTCATAACAACAAGGAAATTATGTTTCAGCAGGCTTCTCTTGCCTCACACTCAATCTGCAGTGTTCATAACAACAAGAGAGCTCAGGAATCCTTTCCCAGTATACTTCGTAGCGTCCTGCCTCGTCACATATGCTATTTATCAATTTATGCCCAGGTCTTTTTCCCTCCTTTGGGGATTTTCACAGCTCTCTTAATCCCTGATTTTCAGGGGCTTCCAGTGGCCAAATCTATGATTTTCCACTTCTCATAATCATCCTAGAGGCAGTTCCAACATGTTCCCCACTCATGGAGTCATGGTCAACTGATTTTAATATGGTTGTTCCATTTGTCCTCCTGCAATTAATATAAATATTCTATTGTGATAAAAGTGTCATAGTCAAATAGTTAGTTGAGTCCAAACAAATCTTTGCCCAATAGTCACAATAATTAAATACAATTATTAAATTTGAAATTTGGAATTTCCATAAATGGAAAAAAAAATTCCAGATTTGAATTTGCCAAAAATGGAAATAAATTTCCAGCACACAAAAATAAAAAATATTTTATTTTTGGGGAATGTCACACACCACCTACCCCACCTCACCTCTCAACACATAAGCACCCACTACCTCACGTCTACATGTGTTCAGTGGATACATATCTCCCCCTCCCCTGACTTGGGAAGTCATATCGCAGTACCTTGGGTAGCTCACAAGCATGGAAGAGAAGACTGGAGGAGCGCGAACCTGTTCAACCTGACACACAAAGAGTATTGTACATTAAATTCAGGTGAGATGAAGGATCCCAACATCAGAGGTGATCATGGCTGCAACTCGTGGAAAATCATGGGAAATTGGTTAAGTTATCTTAATCATTCAAGGGTGATGGTGCATATCATAACATGAGTGACTCATTTTGCTGGCATTCTCATCCCTGAAAAGAACAAAGTAGCATCCACTCCTCATAAGCATACTACTATCTGTGTTTTACAGTCAGATAGAACAAGGAATATAGGCAAGATGAGTAGGCAACCACAAAGAATTGTCTCAGGGGAGGAACATGACGAGCTGGTAGACACAGTCCAAACACTTCAATTACAGCCCAGGGAAATTTCTACACAAGTTCTCTCCATCACAGAGATTACCATCCAACACAGGAGTGAACAACAGAGAAATAGGGATGAGTGTGAATCTTTGAGGCAGAAGATCGAGGAAATCCAAATGGTAGCTGGATCTATGTCACCAGCAACCAACTACATTCCAACTTCTTATGAGGCCTCCTCACCTAGACCATGCCTGAACCTAGACCTCAACCTACGGCCTCTAGCAGAGGCAGAATTCTCGGCACCGGACAATTCCAAAATCTAAGTGTACGCAATGTTTTTTTACATTGTTACTAGGAACATATTGCATGGTTTTCACCATAGCAAATCAAGTAGGATTTATTGTTTTAGTAAGAAATACCCATGTTCTTCATTTTCTTCTCGGAGAAATCAGGGGGGTAATTTTTGAATTTTGCAAATTCTGTAACATAAACTATGTACTGCGCCTGGGTATCTTCGCATTTTTTTCATATAATTTTTTCGCAGTTTTTGTTTAAAAAAAAAGATAAGGAAAAACCTTCTAGTGAGGATGATGAAATAGTGGAGACATTGCAAGGAAACATTGTGTGTAGGACCAAGATTAAACCTCTTTATATCGATCCAAAGAATTCTAGTTATACAAGGTCTAGGAAAGATTTTCTCACTACATCAATTTCCATAAAAGAATTGATTTCAAGTGAATGTTGTCAAAAGAATTGTTTGAAAAGAATGGACTACATGTATGCCTTGAATAAAAGGAAGACATATTTGGCAATGAATAAGAGCATGAAAAATTCATATTTGACAAGGTGCATGATATCCACCAATACAGTATATGATTATCGCATTGGGAATATTTTACTTTGCAGAAAGGCTTTCAAAAATATTCACTCAATTGGTAACTTCGTCTATCAAGAATCCAGACAAGGTTGGAAAAAGATCCATCATTTTATTCAAAATTAAATCATGGACGAGAGAGTGGGCCATTCATAAACATTTCATTGTCATGGATGCATGATTTCTTTTCCAAACATGGAGAGTGTATGCCAGATAGAGACACAATACATATTCCAGATAATTTTTCAAGGAGGGAAATCTACAAGTTGTACAAAGGATATGTTGAAGATGTTGAAGGAAAGGATAATTTTATTACATATGTATATTTTACAAGAATATGGAAAAAACAATTCAACAATATCCATATTCCTAAGAAGTCAAGGATGGGGATTTGTAGTGTATGTGCCAGTCTTAAATCAAGAAGAGATAAATCTGATGGGACTGAAAGAGGTATGTATTTACTATTTATTTTTTTTAAATTGAATATTTATCAACTATGAAAACATATGATCAATATTTCCATTTTATGTCATGTGCAGATTCCATAATCAAAGCACTTCAAGAACATTGGAATCGACAATCAAGTGAAAGACAAAAGTTGTACAAACATCAGAAGAAGTGTTATGATGCTCCAAACAAATATTTAGGTATGATAATTGATGGCATGGACCAGAAGAAAACACTTCTAGCACATTTTGTCCATACACCCAAAAATTTACAGGAAGATAATTTCATTCAGTTTCACTTGGTTGGTTGTATGGTTTTCAATGGAAAAAATGTGTGCAAGAGTTTACTTCACATCTCCAAATATTCAAAATGATGCAAATCTGACCATCACCATAATTCATCATGTACTCACTCACTGGTCTGGAAATATTCCTCAAGTTCTCTATCTATAGTTGGACAACACTAGTCGTGAAAATAAAAATCTAATTATGTTTGGATATCTAAGCATGCTTGTTGAAATGGGAATCTTTCAAAAGGTGAAATTTGGTTTCCTTCTTGTTGGACACACTCATGATCATATTGATCAAATGTTCAGTCATTTTTACGTAACATTGAAGAGGAAAAATGTTGGAAGTCTACCATCATTGATTGAATGTATCAAGAAAGCATAAATTCCAGAGCATGTTTTTCATATATTAGAAGAAACTATTGACATGAGAAGATTTATTCAAGGATCACATCGTGAAGAAAACTGTATTGGCCAACTTAATGACATTAGTTCCAAACATCAATTTTGTTTGAAAAACATTGATGGGAAAACACTTATATCGGGAAAGCAATATTCAACTACTACAGAATGGGGGCCTTCATCGGGTTTATCATTTTTGAAGTTCATTCTAGACCATCCAATTTTTGCATCAAAATTATTATTTTTACAATCAGTTGTTGAAATCCATAATGCACGAAGGCGTAATAGAGACGTAGATTATTCGAAATGCCTGGAAGAAATTAAAAAGTCCATTAAGGATACATATGGGTACTTTGATGTTGTTGATTCTGTTTGGTGGGAGTCTTTTTTCAATAGTCAAAGTGGAATAATTTCAAGCTCAACAAATGAAGATACAATTTTGAGGACTCCATTTCATTGGCCACAAAATATGCCAAATGAATCTGAAGAAACAAACATTGTTGAAGTTCAAGAATCTCAAGGTTCTATTGAGATTACACAAGCAGGGGAAAGAAAAATGTATATTGGTTTGCAAAGGTCACATGCACAACGTGAAGCCATGGAAGACACTTATAGGGGTTCAATACAAGATATTAAGGAGGGTAGCATGATTGCAATTTTAGCAACCGAGGATCCACATGGTTATCCATTCTAGATAGGAAAGGTTATAAAGATTGAGAAAGAAAATGTTGATGTTGTTGCAATTGAAGTGAATTGGTATGCAAAAAAGTACACACCCATTCAATGGTTTGTACAAGCCAGATATGGTGGTTGAGAAACATGTCAATAGAAAGAGAAAAAGAAAGGGTCAAAATACAACTCGTTGTCGCACTTACCTCTTAAAATTAGACGATGTTGACATACTTGTTTATGACTTCAATTTGACCAAGAGAGGAACTCTTCACTCCAAGACAACAGATATTATCAAGAGGTTGTTTCCACAAGAAATAAATGCAAGATGGGAGTATGTTGAACCTAGTCATAGATCTAAAAGGCATTTGACATATGAAATGTTGGGCATGCATGTAGACTTAGATGGTCCATTCATCGACAATAGAGAAGCGTATGGATCATCTACATCTTCATCAAAACATTCATTTGAAGACAATGTAGACTCTGGTGGTATTT